>CM022759.1:16026286-16283786 GCA_012411365.1 Ameiurus melas | reverse complement strand
AATAATAAAATATAAAAAAAAAAAACAGCCCATTTGTAATTCAGAATTGCCTGGCTAACAGCCAGTGCCAGCACCGAATAAACCTCATTACTGAGAGCTGCACTGGAAATGGCTGAGTGTGTCTGGGGCGGGTGAGTCCTCTGGCAGCCCTTCCCACTGCTGGCGGTCAAAACAGAGGAAGAGGCCAGAAGAAGGACAGAGCAATCACTCACACTGCTCTAAATGCATCACAGCATACACAGAGAGATAGCACTATACACAGAGGGGTATGAAGCTGCATTAAAATTAGTTAGTTTGTATTCATGTATGTGTGTGAAAAGACTCCATGTGTGCGAGTGAGAAGAGAAATACAACCTGTCTGCAAGAGAAATACAATTGTGCATGGAGAATCTAAGTACAGGTATTTGTGTAATTTACGTAAGAATTAATATTTCTGTGAGTGCTACAATAAAACAAGTGTGAAGAATATATGTGTTTCTATACAAATACATATTAATGCTTTGGTACCGGTGTACTTGGCGATGTTCTCCAGCAGTAATGGGTACTTGGTGAGTCTTTGCATCTCGGCGGGGATGATGTCCTTCAGCTGCAGCCTCCGGCACATCCGATTACTCTCTGCCTCCTGCACACAGAGAAAATTCTAACTCCCAAGTCAGGAAAACAATGCTAGTAAATGTAAAAAAAAAAAAAAAAACATACCAAACTGTGCCACAAAAAACAAACACACATTTCAGGAGTCATTTGCAAATATTTCTTGCAGTGACTGCTTGAACTGATCTCTGCATGAAAAAAAATTATATAAAATGAACAGATGCAGTTTGTGATATTTTTAAGCTTTGACATACATCTACTGGCCAGGAACAGTAACATCTGTACAGCTGCTCGTTCATGCAATTATCCAATCATGTGGAAGCAGTGCAATGCATAAAATCATCCAGGTCAAGAGCTTAATGCTTCACAGCAAAATTACAGTTAATGTCAGAATGGAAAAATTATTTGATATCTCTGTGACTCTGACCAGGGAATGTTTGTTAGTGCCAGATTTCAGAAACTGCTGATCTCCTGGGATTTTTCCACACACACACACACACACACACACACAACAGTCTCTTGAGTTTATACAGAATGGTGCCAAAAAACCAAAAAGCACCCAGCGAGAAAAAGTTATTTTGGAGGAAACACTTTGTTGACGAGAGAAGTCAGAGGAGAATGGCCAGACTGGTTCGAGCTGACAAGAAAGCTACAGTAACTCATTCACTCTTTATGACCATGATGAGCAGAAACACATCTCAGAGTGCACAACATGTCAAATTTTGAAGCGCATCGGTTACAACAGTAGAGGACCACACTGGAGTCCATGACTGTCAGTCAAGAACAGGAATCTGTGGCTACAGTGAGTACAGGCTCACCCAAACTGGACAGATGAAGATTGAAAAAAACTTCAACTGGATTGAAAAAAGGGATGAACATTTATTTGCATTTAATGTGAATATTCTTAAGTGTCGACATTTTTGCTGCATTTTTAAGAGAAAATACTACAGATTAGAGCTGCAACAAATTGATAAAATCTGTAATAATCGATTATGAAAATCGTTGTCAACGAATCTCAGATTATTTGGTCTGCGCGCGGCATGGGACTCATTGTGTTCCTTCTGTTCCGCAAGCATGCATCAGAGTAAATACTGAAGTTGTGTCCCAAATGATGTACTGCACACTTACACTATGCACTATATACTCTACCATTTACTGTATGCATTTTAGAAAGGTAATATCTCAAATATAACCAGTCTCTTTTTACTAATTGGAAGTATAAATCACTTCCTAGTCGATGGCACATGACATCATACGCACGTAATGCGAAGCCTCTAACTTTAGCAGATACCCAGAGCCAATGACAATTAATTTCTTCAGTTTACTGTTTATGCACAACATGACATCAGTCACCATCAGACGGAGGCGTAATCGTCAAATGCCTGCGGGAAAAAAGTGTGCGACCTCTAAGGCACAGGTGCTTTTTATATTAAATGCCGTGAATAAGTCTATTTGTAACCAGGCCACGTTTCTCCTCACTCGCAATGCAGACGTGGTGATAAACAGTGGGAGCGCAAGTAACATGGCACGATCAAAGTAAAAAAGTAAAACAATATGCCTAAAGTGAGTAACAGTGAGTAACAGAAACCGTAAGGTAAAGTGCATTGAAAGTGAGATTTTATTATTAATTTACTACTGTAGTTTAATTATCAGTGACTTTTTGTGCATCTGTAAAAAATAATGCATAAATACTAATATGTAATATAAACTAATATATACACAATAGGACAAAAAGTTGTGTTAATGTAAAGTTTTTGTCTGAAGTTTATATTTGTAACACTCAATTTGTACATTTTATTGTAAATAAATGAAAAAATGGTATTGTGAGTTTGTTTTCCCCTCCATCCGATTAATCAAAAAATAATACTTGGCAGATTAATCGATTATGGAAATAATTGTTAGTTGCAGCCCTGTATTAGATTTAAAAAATAATAATAAAATTCTTGGTAGAATTATTTATTTATGTTTGTTAAATGTATAGTAGGAAGTGGAGTGCCTGTTTTTCAGTTTAGGCTGTTTGACAAATGCTAAAACTGGCGTGTGGGGGGATGCTCAAAACACACAACGTGTAAAACTGTCCAGAATTTCTGGCTGAATCTCCCACATGAGCTCTTCAAAGGGTTTAAATTATAAAAAATTCACATAACCTTCCAAATGTTCACGCCTGTGATGTAGATTTATATATTTTCCACTATAACAATCTCAACAAAACAAACACTTTTAGAAAGAACTCGGAGTAAGTGAGCTGCACTAGATTCAGATTCAAAACAAATAAGCAGAAAAAAGGTGTTTTCCAGAAGGCCTTATTCAAATGTCAAGCAAAGGTTCCTGCTTTTTCATTTCCATCACAAACAGGCCGACAGCAAGAACAAACATTGGTGAGCTTGGTTCTCAATCAGTGCTGGTCCTAGCCCATTTCGTGCCCTAGGTGAAATTCATCCACAACACCAGCAAGTAATACGTCAGCAGCATTAGCATAAACATTATGCCATGATCATTATCGTCCCCAATGCTGTAAAAGAAAAACTAAATCATCACTGACACTTGCACACACTTCACAGTCACACCAACAGTGATCACTGATAAGTATGATGCACTTTTTAATTTTACAAAATGATGAGTGTCGTGTTGCACTTAATACAGTCTTGACACACTGCTGCTTATGTACACCAGCACTAAGGGGCACCAGCTAACCAATTTGGACAAACAAACTTTTCTGAGGAAATAAAAACATGAGGAACGTTAAATGTGGCTCGGTACTATTAATTGGATTCATGGGTCGGAGCCCCAAATATGGTGACGACCTAGACGGCTGAGTATGACGCCTAATGGATGCCCTGTTCTAAATGCAAATCAAACCCAGTCTTAATGTGACTCTGGAGCTATGAGGCAGCAAAGCTACCTGCTGTGCCACCATGGTAAACTGTGTGTGTGTGTGTGTGTGTGTGTGTGTGTGTGTCATCCTTACATGCATGAAGGTTAGGAAGCGCTGGTCCTTCTTTTGCCGGCTCTTGATAAGCTCCAGAGCAAAGGGTTGGTTGCTGCAGAAGGTGCCTACTGCATGTTTCATCTTCTCCTCCTCTTCTCCACTGAACTGGATAAAGAATTCAAGCAGGGCTTAACAGGACAGATTCCACACTGAAACCTTGTCACACTCCTTTCTACTCCTTGTAAAAACCTTGCACTTACCCAAGACAGCAACTCATCTCCAATTTTGTCAACCACTGACGTTTCATTCCTTTTACGCATGGCTGCCATCTGCTCCGAAATCATCACTGGAGGAAAGTGTATAAGATTGCATGGAAAAGGGAGTGAGAATAGGTATGGTGGATGTATGAATGTACTCATATAGCAGGTGTGTTTGGTACCATGGAGCTGGATGATCTCCTCCAGGTTGCTGAAGATGTTTTTGATGTCGGCTGTTGGTAATATGCTGTCACGGATCAATTTTTGGTAGAAGACATTGTCCAGAACTTTCAGCATGCGCACATGTGCACGTTCCGTGTAGAGCAGCTCTGAGGCCATGCAAAAATGTAGACTTTATTACTTTCTCATCCTAAAAGTTACTTTTGTGGTTTTCCAGAAAATTCTTTATATGTAATACAAATTCAGTGTGCCCTCAGTACGTTTCAAAATGTTCCTTAAAAAAGTGTTACAGTAGGTTCGCATACTGTAATGTTACCAGCCCTACCATTAATAACTTCCTGTCTCTTGACCTCCTGGGGCGTCAGTTCAGCTAGAACCTCCATTTTCACAAGTTGCTGCCAGTTTGGAGGGTCCATGTCAGAGTAAACACCATCATCCTCACTCAGTGTCTCCTCTAGCCTGACAGATAAATAGAGAATGAAAGATTATGAACATGAAAGAGAGGTCTTGAACAACAGGAGTGCAGGCATAGTACAGTGGACAAAAGTCAAAAATTTTGTGTTGACATAGAAACGGCATGCAGCAGGATTACCTTCTGCTCAGTTTAGGTGTGCCCACATCCACAAATCTGGAAGAAAAAAAAATCCAAAATGATCATAACACCACCACCACCTACTTATTCCTCTCCGTTACATCCAGCAGACTTAGAAGTGATTTGGTCAATTCTAATTTTGCACATTACTTTACACTGTATGATTTTCCGCTGGTTTGCTGTCACAGACAAAAATTACACACTGTAAAAGGATCCTTTGATCACAAGTTGAGATCAGCAGGTTCAGAAAGCATAATGAAGTGTGCTAATGTGACCAAAGTTCTGGCAGTGTCAGAAATGTTTTGATGAAAACCTCAGTGGGAGCGCTGCTACACTCGCCTAAAATCCACCAAAATGAAGACGGCATAGAATAACACGAAACTCACAAGATGGCTACAAATATGGTCGGGGGAAAAAGGTGAAACGTAAGGGCAATGTGAGATTTAAAACAACAGGAGCAGACAGGTCTATTTAAAGTGTCGCTACAGCTCGATCATGACAGGGTAAAAAAAAAAAGAAGAATGTAGAAAAAAAATACAGAATAAATTACAGCTTCTAGGAATGTTTTTAAGATCCTTTTATTGACTTTTTTCTCTAAGCATTTTCTGCTAGTATTACAGAGGGCTTATTTTAGTTAGAGTTATTTATATAGCGCTTTTCTAGACACTCAAAGTGCTCTTACATCGTATGTACATTGTGCTTATTTCTGTTTATGCGAGCTCATTTTCTGCACCAACCCGAAACACATGACTGATGACTTTAGCAGACTTTTCTATATTCGCAGATCTATCGTTAGAGAATTTTCATTGTTATAATCTGACATTATCGCAGAGTCTGTTATAGAATTTGACCAAGATTTATTGGGGATCATCCCATACAATACGACATGTAATAATATTACACAGTGTAAAATTGTGTAAAGTTTTCCACAGTATAATGGAGGAAAATGTATTTAAATTCAGTGAAGACTGAAACTGCATGGAACAGAGCAGAGTGAAGTACCTGTCTCCCTCTCTGTCCTCATCAAGATGCTCCACATTGTAGGGGAGGTAATCGCATGGGGGGTATGTCATGTCCAGCCCTTCCCCAACCTGAATAACATCAGTCAACCCCTGGAGCATGGAGGATGGATTCACACCTTTAGTTGAAAAAAAAAAAGAAGAAAAAAAAAAAAGAAAAGATTGCTTACGGTTAAACAAGTTGGACTTAACATGTGTATGCAAGGTGGCTGCACTGGGTACCCTAAATTCATTTGCATGTCAATTGTGCACATTAGAAACAAATATTCACAGGGCAATACTACCATAATGTATATCGTGGGGGCAGTATAGCATGATGTGACGTGATGGTAGCAACAGAGCTTTGAGAGTGTTTACAATAATGCATTTCCTTACTTTTTAAGGGACTAAAAGTCAATTGGCACACAATCATTAATTAAATTGTCATTTTTAATGCTCTGCTGCAAATCCTTTGAAGTCCTGGTGAAGTCAGGAGCTCATAGACATCACCAGACACTGGGTTTCATCCATGTTGATGCTCTGCCAGGCCATTTACTGCAGCTGTCGTCAGTTCTTGCTTGTTATTGGAGCCCCAAATTTGGATGGGGCTCTTTGTCCAGGTTATGGTCCATCTGTACTACGAAATGGGTTTTGAAGTGTTTGGATGAATTTCAGCAGACATTATAGCCCTATACACTTTGAAATTCATCCTGCTGCTTTTGTCAGCAGTCACATCACCAATAAATACATCATCAGTAAAGGGAATCAGTTCCATACACACCCTTGCCATAATATGTGGTATGCTTTGGATCATAAGTTGTTCTTTCCATTCTCCATGCTATTTTCTTTCCATCATTCTGGTACAAGTTTATAAGGCATATAAAAAGTGCTGTAATTCCGACATTGTTAGGTCGATTTGGATGTGAATATCTTCAAATAAAATCTGAAAGTCTGTACTTCATATTTTTTATTTAATGTCAACTCCAATATACTGCTGTAGACAAAGTAAAAGTAACTTGTATTCATAGACCATACGTATACACACAAATTATACATGCACATACGGTATGGATTCAACCATTTCCAAAGGTTAATGAATAAAAGTATGTTTTGAGTTATGATTTAGAAAATGACACAGAAGCTGCAGATAGATTTGAAGGCTACATGAGGGTTTTTTTTTTATTCAAGCAGTAAAGAGGGTGGGGGATGGGGCAAACAAAAAGTGCTGTAATTCCTTGATTGTTCACCCGATTTGGTTATAAACACCCTTAAGTGTACCACAATAAATTTGCCAAAGTCTAAATATTCATGGACCCGACAGCATGTGCATATGTTATTATCTAAAGCCATGGAGCGCAGTAATTGGTGGAAAACAGTGTTTAAATATAGTACTTTGTACAATACTTTGGTCAGCAAACATTGGTTTAAATGTGCTTTCTGAATAAAATTTACTGCAGTATAGCTGCAGGCCAGGCTTCTGGATCTTCCTAGATTAGTAAACACTTTAAAATCCAAAGCCATCGTTTTCACAGCTCATAGCAATCACAGCAATGGCGTAAAGTATTACAAAGAAACTGACAGCTCATCTATCGGTTTAACATCTCCATGCTGCTGTATGTGTCCCAGAATATTTTTACATCCTATTGATGTAGAAAAGCGCAAGAGAGTATGCGAATAATGCCAGTAGTGTTATGGATCAAATAAAACCCTGGCCTAAAGCAGCATCATATTTCCATGAAGAAAAAAAAAAACAATAGTTTAATATAGACAGGGTTTGTGACACAAGGCCAGTGTTTTGTTAATTCAAACACAATGCATGTTTTTTTGTAGCCTAGAGGTAGTATCAGTGTTCTCAGTGGAATGAATGTCTATGTACACAAAGCTCTTTGAGTTCTGTTCTGTATAACTTTTCATACAAGTCAGATGTAAAAAGATAAGTTCATACAGCTGGTTGGAGGGAAATAGGAGCTGAGATTGAGGCTGCAATAGCTGAACACTGTTTGGAGTTGGCTATCGCTGATGAGAAAAATAGATAAACATTATACAATCCCCCAAAAAGGTATTGAAATGGTAAGGGCAATTTGTTTTTAAAGCAAAAATGTGCTATATGCTGAAGATTTTGTATTGAGGACTGGTCACAGATTCCTTGTTCTGTAGTCTCTAATCTCACCAAGCATTATAGGAGAAGACTCAATGTTGTTAAATACTAAATGCAGGGTTTTCATTGTAAGCTAATTATGCAAAAAAAAAAAGCTGTTTATAAAAAAATAAATAATATTTACTTGGGTTGCCAATAATTCTCGAGGTGATTTTTAACTCTAATCGCTAGGTGAAGCTGTAGGTGTACTCACTGCAGTCTATTTCTCTGAAGGCTGTATCTGAGACAGGGCTGTAGGGAGGAATGTTGCTGATGATGGTGGGGTTTTGAGTGAGGTCTGAGCCTTCGCTCGAATGGCTTCCCCGTAAACGCCCACTGTCTACCTCACATTTTCCCATCGCTGGCTGTGAGAGCTGCTTCTGAGGCTTTGGCTTGCTTCCATCCATGGTGCGACCTACTGCTTAGACACAAATGGGTAGATGCAGATGCAGAGTACAAAAGATGAAGATGCAGAGTATTTGATTAAAATAAAAAAAAAAATAATAAAATAAACTGGCTCAAGTACATAAAAATTTATCAACCAAAAAGTTAAAAATAAAGTTGAGCAGGAATACTTTACTCTAAACTACAGTTAGTAAATGTAAACAGGACATGTTAATTGATATTACCAGGTGTTGTTTCAATGCGGCTTGGCCGACGCTGAGGCACAAGGATATTGAAACGAGGCTTCTTCACCTTTTCTTCAACTTCTTTCTCCAGCTTGCTGCTCTTCTGCAAATATCCAGAATAAAAACACCCTTCAAGTGAATGCCTCGAAACCAAAGACAAGCTCAATTTGAAATCCAGCATGGAAGAGTGAAAGAAAGTGACGTCGACCTACTTTGATCTTCGGTAGGAAGTTTATGCGCACACGTTTGGACTCTAGGTTACGCTGTTCTTTGCCTCTCACACCCAGGTGCTTCATGTAGATGTAGATCACGTATTGTATAGTGGTACTGCAGGAATGAGAATGAGAATGAGCCTGTTACACAACACATTCTCATCTCGCATTATTGAACTAGAATGAGAGACCCAACTCTGCAAATACGAAGCATGATGATGTAGAGTCTTTTCATTTAGTATACCATATGCTAGCTTCAAGCTTGTTAGGTATGGAAGGCTCAATGTGGCCAAAACCTTCTGCTCCATAAAGCTCTTGTCTTACTGTACCATATGTCCCAACTGCACTCTCCATTACTCTCTCAATAAATTATGGCTGGTAGAGCCAGATGGCATCTCACATGTTTCCCTGTGTGTCAGAACATTTGGCTTCATCCACAATGTAAGTAAACAGTTCTGACTTAAGATCCTGATACACAATCTCCCATTAACATGCACAGATGGCCCACTGGCTCATTATAAGTTGCCTGGTCTTTAAAATGTTTGTGCAAGGTAGACATGAAAGGTTTTCCTCACCATTTGTCCTCTTCTGCAGCTAGTGAGGACAACCTGTTGCAAAACACAGACTGGTTAAGAGGGAGAGCAGTCTTAAGCAGGATGTTTAGCCTTTAAAGTATTATAAGTGACTCTTACAGAATGTCGTCTATTTTGGTTAGGATGTTCTCAGCACAGGATCTCTCTCTCTCCAGAGCAGTGGCATCTTTTAACTGTTCTGTGTCTGGATGAGCTCTCTCTCCCTCAGCTAAGGTCAGACCCATACTGTGCTTCTGTCTGCATGAACACACACAGACAATGTAAAGTTATTAAAGAATAACACAGCCATGGAATGGAAATTTAAATTGCCAATTAATTTCCATACAAATGAAAATGGACCCCCCCCCCCCATTTTGAGCTTCTTTTGCTCTTTTTAAGTGCGAGATTAATAACGGTGTTACACACTCATTGGTCAATTTATTAGGAATACAGCCCTGCTAATTCAAGCAATTATTCAATCAGGCAATCATGTGGCAGCAACGCAATGCATGAAATCATGCAGATACGTGTCAAAAGCTTAAGTTAATGTTCACATCAAACATAAGAATGGGGAGAAATGTGATCTCTGTGAATTTGCATGGTTAATGGTTGGTGCCACATGGACTACTTTGAGAATCTCAGAAACTGCTGATCACTGGGCAGTTGACAACTGGAAAAACATTGCCTGGTCTTTTTCCAATTTTTACATGCCCAGTTTCTGTAAGCTTGTGCTGACTGTAACCTGATGTGGTTCAATGTGTTAGGCCTTCTGAGATGCTTTTCATTTGTACATTCAGAAACAGTGGTTAGTGGAGTTGCTGTAGTCTTCCTGTCAGCTCAAACCAGTCTGACAATTCTCCTCTGACCTCTTTCATCAACAAGGTGTTTCCGCCAGCAGAAGTAACGCTCAATGGATTGATTGTATTTCTGCGTTCATTCACTAGTTTAGTATATATAACGTTTGTGGATCCAGTAAGACTTTTCAAACACACTGCCCACAAATATCAAAGTGACCTTTTAAACTATGGGGCAGTAACTTTCGCAAAGGCTAAGGCATGCTATTAGTAGGACTACAGACTGAAATATTGAGCTGACCTTCAGTAAAGCTTCTGCTGTAGATTTTGTTAAACATTTCTGCTCATTAATTCTCTTAATTATACATGTTAAACACAAATGTGTGTGTTGCCCCTCACAGGTGAAAGTATTAACTGCAGTGGAAAACAATACTTGATCATGGCATATTAAACACGATTATTTCCCCTATCCCAGTAGTTCACAAAATATCTGTATATTAAGTCTAACAGATATCTGATTAGTAGATTAGGCAAAATTAGTGCATCCCTAGTAAAGACTTCATTAGCCTCAAGAAAGTGATAAACCCACTATTCTGTTTATTACAATAGGGAAATAATACTGAATTACAGTATTATCTGTATTACAGTATTACTGACTTTCTAAGCTGAGCACAATCGTGTAAAAATAACACTCACCTGAAGTCCTCTAGAATTCTGTTCACTTCAGGGAGAAGTGTGTCCTGCATTGTCTGAATATATTGTCTGTGCAACTCCTCAGGAATCAGCTCTGGCCTCCGTCGCTCTAGAAACACCACAGATGCAGCACTTGGTTATTTGTGTAGAATAAACACAATGATGTTTGTGTCTTTGAGGACACCTTCAAACATACTGAATGACTGAGCACTTCAAATGCTAATATGGTTATTTATTTGGACAGTAGGCTTTCTCGCACAAGTACTTCCCCTCTGAAACTATTGGAACGGCAAGGCCAATTCATTTGTTTGTGCTATAGACCAAAGACATTTGTGTTTGAGATAAAAATATGGATATGACACAAGAGTTTAGGATTTCAGCTTTTATTTCCTGGTATTTATAAATAGATGTGCCAAACAACAAAAAACACAGAACCTTTAGCATCAGACTACCCAATTTTTAGGTGAGCAAAAGTATAGGAATTGTCTTGTTGCATGATAAAGTTCCTCATGATTAATTTGGATGCATTTCTCTGTAAATTGGCAAACAAAATGTTTGTGCAAACTTAATCGTTTACATTATGAGTTACAGCATCATTAAGATTAGTGAGCATGTTACGCAAGCCTGCAAGCCATTTCTGAATTGTGGTTTCAGAAATTTTGTGGCTCATTGATTGGATTGGAATTTGCAAAGAAATACGGAGATGAGCCACAAAATTTCTGAAACCATGATTCAGAAATGGCTTGCACTTGCATGGCTGCTTGTGGAACATGCTCACTAATCTTGATGATGATGTAACTCATGATGGTAGCAGCAGAATGAATTCAGAAGTTCAGGGCTTTCAGATTCTTTTCAGATGAGTGGTTTGCATCTTGTGGTACAGCCTCTATACTGTATTTCTGCTCTCAAAGTCTTCTTTGCTCTCGTGTCTTCTTTACCCATGCCCTGTGGAGTTGTTGAGGTCTCTGAATGTTGTTTGTGGGTTTTTCTTGAAAACCTTTCTCCCATAGACAGCTCTCTGATCTTCATGTTGGCTTATCCTTTTAACAAAAACTGCAGTTTTCACAGGCAAAACTGAAGGCTAAAACCAAGAGTAGATGTTCAGAGCTATTTATTGTTTAAACAGTCAATCTAACAGGACACAGCTGGGTAACAAGAAACACATGTCAGTCACATATTCCAATATTTTTTGCTCTAACTCAAAACTCTCTTCACATATTAATCTTTTGATCTCAAACCCAAACGTCTTCAGTCCACTGCAAAAACAAATTAATTGGCCTTGCTGTTCCAATAGCTTCAGGGGGACTGTACATACAACTTCTCCACAAAGTTATAAGAAAATATTACATATATTTGAGGTTAAATTAGACCACAAACTCAACAGATCTAAATACATAACAGAACATGGTGTCCTCTGAATAATAATCTATCGCCTACGAGAAACGCTTGAAGAACAAGTAACACTTAACTTAAAATCAGCTAATAACCCATGCAAGCATTGCTAATTATTCTGCATGTATTAAAATTGAACTTTTAATTTAAAAGCAAACTTACCAAGTTCAGAAGAGATAGATTCAGGAACAATTACTTTTAAGTTCTGTTGAATAAAAATAAGATCATGTTAAACAATTAGCACTGTAATTTTATCGGACTGTGAAGCATCTGCAGGTACAAGAACATTACACAAAAAAGCAACCTCCACAGAACCACTACTGCTAACCCCTTCATTAATTAGTGTATGTTAATAAACGTGTACTTCTATGTTACATGTACACTGGTCCTATATGACAGTACATAAGTGTAGACAAATCCCAGGACACAAATTGGCTTGTTATGAGAGGGCTAGTTCTCTCTCAGATGTGACCTATTCAGCTTTGACAGCGAGGATGGACTTAAAAAACATGAGTATGGAAGCGAGTTTTACTCACAGCCCCCCTGTCAATGAAAAAGGTGAAGATGTCCATGAAGATTCGCCTGGTTTCTTTTGAGTTGGTTTGCTTGTACAGGTCAGTGTAAAGGTAGCAAAGCTGTACAGAGATGAGACATGGAAAACAAGCATACATATAAATACAGTATAAGCTGGCGGAAACAAGAGGAAAGTTGTTAGAGGGTGTGACCAGATAAAGAAGATAATAATGATCAGAAGGAATATTAAACAAAATAAAAGAAAAATACACAAACTCTTTGGGGAAACGACCTGAAATGGACATTATGAATTTTTTGCAACCCAAGCATTTTGACCACCATATATTTTTAGATACATACAATTCCAGGTCATAACCCTTAGGTTGGAAACCCCTATATTAAGCAATCAGGGGTATCAGTGGTATCACAGAATATGTCATTTAGCTCTGTTTATGCACTCCAATTTACATAGTCGCCATGAAAATTGCCTTTATACACAATACACAACTGGCTTAGCGGTTAAGGCTCTGGGTTACTGATCAGAAGCAAAGACCGATTCCAGTATTAGTATTGATACATTCCGACTAATAATGACTACAGTGTAATAATACAGATTCGAGAAGACAGTTGTAGCAGTTGCATTACCACAGGAGCAGGGTCGAACTGGGAAACCACATGGTGCAAAAAAGCTGCAAGGTAGGCAGGTCGACTCTTAAGCAGCTCCAAACTCTTGAAACAGTTACAGTGCACGTTCACCTAGAACACACAGAGGCAAAGAACAACAACATTTTTAAAATCTGAAAAGAGGATGCAAGACCAGAACAGAGAGCTGAATGGTACCTGCTCCTGCTCATTTTCTGAGTCAAAGTAGTCATCCTCAGTTCCAATGATCTGACAGGCAGCACTGGAGGAAACACTTTTCACAACAGGATGGAGGTGCGAATCCTGCACAAGACAAAACAGAATAGTTCTATTATAGAAAGTTAATCACTGCATGAAAAAGTTAATCACTTCTGTGATATGTAATCTCATTGATTGATCACATGATTAAAGTTCTGTCTCACCAGGTCAGAGGTGTGTGCATTCTCGGGTGAAGAGCATGAGTTCAGACTGTCTTGTTGTTTGCTCTTTAGACTATTTGAGTCTTTCTGCCCAGCAGTCTTAGGGGAAGCTGCGTGGTGGCGATGCAGGGTCTGTGAGGCACCAGTCGATATGTTTAAAAATATTTATGAGATTACACAAGAACAACACATAATTACAATTTGATGATTTTCTATGATGATTCAGAGAGCTAAAAGTGATGTGCTTACAGGGCTCCAGAAGCCATATGAACTGGCCTGGTCTACATCAACCACACCATCTCCAACAGGCAGGCTATCCTGTAAAACAAACACTGTTATTGCTAGTGTTAGTGGGAGTATAAAAAATCAAATAAATTGGTGATTTCTGGGTGGGAGCTATGGCATCACTAGCCAATTGTGGACGTCGGAGAGCTCATGTACAGTCCCCTCTGAAAGTACTGGAATGTTATGGCCAATTCTTTTCTTTTTACTATACACTGATGATCAATATGAGATGATGGATCAGAACTTCAGCTTGCATTTCCTGATATTTACATCTAGATGTGCTAAACAACTCAGAACAGGGCACTTTTTCTTTGACTCCAGCCATTTTATAAGTGATCAAAAAAATAGGAACATGTGACTGACAGGTGTTTCTTGTTAGCTTTATTGTTTAATAGCTCTAGATGTATATTCTTGGTTTGAGCCCTGGTTTTTGTCTTTGTAGACTGCATTTGTTGGTAAGAAAAAGGATAAACCAGCATGAAGAACAGAGAGCT
Organism: Ameiurus melas; assembly: GCA_012411365.1. Taxonomy (NCBI): domain Eukaryota; kingdom Metazoa; phylum Chordata; class Actinopteri; order Siluriformes; family Ictaluridae; genus Ameiurus; species Ameiurus melas. The sequence continues at coordinate 16,269,457 of CM022759.1, read as the reverse complement.
GTCTTATTGGGAGAAAAGCAAGTCATTTTGAAGCTGCAAAAAGAGGTAAAATGGATCAGAGCCATTGCACAAGCACTGGGAAAACCAAGACAAAAATTTGGAATGTCCTGAAAAAGAAAGAAACTCTGTTGTACTATCAACCAGACATCAAGCAGGTTAAATAAAATAAAGGTTACATTATAAAGGAGGAAGTCAATCGCAATTCAGGAAAAAAAGTATACTGAATATCTACATATGTTTAAGAATAAAAACAGGCATTTTCAAAGACATCTACTCAATATAATAGACATCGTCATACAATGTGATATTGATTGTGAAATGACAATAATGACTGGTATATTATTTTGCTGATTCCAACAATTAAATCCACATGAAAGCAGTGAAGAGTGGTGCCGGTCTCATGATACAGTTCCATTTGTCCACTACAGCTGACGAGCATGCATGATTGCTGACCCTGCTGTTGTAAATGTCCTGAAGAGATGGCAGATTACATCTAATGATCCTTTTTGTTGTCTTGATTATGCACTCGGTTCCTGTGATGTGATGGATTCAAACCATACAGTGACTAATGAGGTGAGGATAGCAGCTCCTCCCATTTTTATAGCAACCAGATAGTCCACAGTCCTGCCCAATTGTTTTATAGGGCTCACTGCCCCAAGGTTAATACATTCACAGGTCAAAATTCACCAAGATAAAATCGGCACAAAGCGAAAGACACTACTACCAGACACGTGTGCCTCCTTCGAGACCAACCTTTCTCCTTTATTGAACTAGCTTACGCTGGGTGAATTTTAACTCCAGTACCACCACACAAAAAAACAACAACAACAAATCACTCTACAGTTAAGCTGTAGACGCTGGCATCTCAGTTAGGCAGTCCATCAGACGTCTGTGACTCCACCAGGACAGCAACTTCTCATCATTGGTTTTTAGTACTGGGTGGTGTTAAACGGTCACATCAGGATATATACTGATGATTCCCTGTAGGTGCAGTAGTTGGTGTTAAGACTGAAGGGAAGAGGTGAGAGTTGAAATTCTCCTGTACAGATGTTTTATTTCCCCAGTCACGCCCATTGCCTCCTGTCCATCAATAAATCTGTGATCCACCGACTAATAGCATTTGGCACAGTCAGCTGGGAAAGCTTCAACTACAGCAGCTCTGGGTCCATGGTGTTAAAAGCCGAGCTGCAAGAAATTGTGATATGCAGGTACACTCCTGTGAGATTGCCAGATTTTTCTTTTTTTGAGTAGAAAGTTCCAATAAGGAGCTTTTCAAAATGGTCTATACCACTGCCTATAAACATGTGCTGTTGCCTTTAAACCCAAAAAAACTGTGGGACAGAACATGAGGACTAAAAAAACAGATCACTTTCATTGCTATCAGACAAAATGTAATATGATACAAAAGCAAGAAAATATTCAAAAATAAGAGACAATGTAAAAAATAACAAAGACATATGAAATATATATGATATACTAGATAGTGGCAAGCAGTCAAATAAAAAAGTAATAGGAGTCTTGTTTATTGCTATATGTTGCTGCATGAATAGCCCTAGTTGTAATTATCACATTAAACACTGCGAATATGTTTTAATTTAACAATATGGCTTCCACGTTCTGGCTTATAAAATAGCACTTGATCCAGTGCGTGCTATTATTTAGCATTTTACTTGATTTTTAATGTGTGCAACAAGAGAGAACTGTGCACAAGTTTATCAAGGTGTTATAATGTGTGTGCCTAATATACAATTCATCATGACATTGTAGTTACAACAAACTGACAGACAGTAGTGCTGGTTAACAGCTTTAACTGATCTAAGCTTCGACTGTATACTCTGTGTCGCTTCAGATAAAAGTGTCTGAAGTACATCTTTAATGTAATTACTGTATGAAGTGTAGCACCTGAGTAGCTCTGTGCGCGTTTCTTTTCACTTCCTGAATGTCCTTCAGTAGCCGGAGGGTAGGGCTCTTGACATATTCTTCCTTCATGTCCTACAAGCCAAGAAAGATAGCCTGAGGTCAGTACCATGCCACCTACAGAATTCTTCAAAAAGGTCAAAAACCAATCTCCAGCCAGTATGCATGAAGACAGAGACGGTAATAACACTCTGTACCACGCTCATTAAAAACTATAGACGAGCTCAGTAAGAGAAAGACGACCTCCGCATTGATCTTCAACAATGCAGCTGTCAGTTAGACCACAACAGGAAAAGCATCATTCTTATCAGCTGAGGGCATATTTCGAGCAGTTTGGTTACACCACAAATTTATTTACAGAACCCGAGTGTGAAAGCAAATTAGTAAGAAATTTATAGTGTTATAGATAGTGTGAGCAGATTAAGTCTCAACCGATAATCAACAGGGAAATTCTGACCTGGAATTCCTGTCGTTCTTTTGTCAGCTTCTTCTCCATGTTGTCCAGTTTCAGGTTGTGCATGACACTGTTCTCTTCCTTAATAATCCAGGGTAAGGCAGGAGATATGAAGGGTAACAGTGAGGAGCATGTATACAGCCCAAAATCACACACACACACACACACAGTTAGAATTAAAACAAGAACGCCATTTATTTCCAAAGCAAATCCTACACTTATGGTCGCACAACTGTCAATACCAATTATATACATTAGCACTGATAAGCACAATTATGAACGGAAATAAGAAAACAGCCTAAAAGAAGAGGTGAGGCCTGACGGTACCCAGGTTAGTCGTGATGAGGTGTTGTGTTTCGCTACCTTGTATTCCCGCTTGCTCCGGACATGTCGTGGAGATTGTGGGAAAGAGACTGAGGATGCCCCTTTATCCTCTAATGACTCCATGTTCAGATCAACTTCTGAAAGAGGGATCTGGGGTAACCCAGGTGGTCGGCCCAACACAGTAAGGGCCACATAGGAGCCCGCTAAAGGGAATAAAGCGGTAGGATCAGTACAAGTGCTTGTGTATTTTAGCAACATACAAATATACAAAAATCTGTGCTTTAAGTTGTAATATTTATGATTTTGGATCCCTTGCTACAGCAAGACAAGATACACCTAAAAACTATGCTGCTCTGTTTTCCCAGCAAAAGCAGCAGTCAGTCCTGGTGGAAAATACAATTCACCGATGGTGAAAAGACAAGATTTGAAAGAGGTGCATTTAGCTTCTGGTACAGATTACTTTCACGTTACACAAAAGTTACCTACAGTGGATAAAAAATGTCTACACACCCTTACTGAAATCACAGGCTTTTGTGATGTAAAACCACATTAATCCACTTCAGAAAATTTTCCAAGTTTCATTGAGCCCAACAATAAAAAACAAAACTAAACAAAAAAAAAACACATCTTGACTAGAGTTCATGTCCTAGCTGAAAAACAAAAAAAAAAACCATCATTCCAACGCATGGAAAATTTTCAGACATGATTCATCTTGCGTGTAGATGTGTAACTGTAGACCTATAGCTACTGTAGATCACCCTAGACCTGTGAATTCACAAGCCTTAGTCTTGTGAGCCAAGGGAAAACAAGAAGATGGGATGTCTGTCCCCACTGGTCTGCAAAAAACTGGAGTAGCTGCTTATTATTATATAGAGGCCACACCAGACTTTTGCCTAGCTGTTTACTCATTGTTACTTGGGTCACATCCGGAACAATAATTGTCACCTCGTCCACAGATTTTGTGTATTTTGTACTTATTTTGAAGTAAAATTCAGCTTTTTCACTCTGTCTGGTAGGATTTTCTTTTAAGCAAGGTTGAATACATACATGACTATATGATTACATGAAACATTCCACAAATATTTAAGATCAATTTTGAAACTTACATTTGATTAACTTCACCACTTCAACATGATTTGATTGTGTCACCAAGGTCCCATTGACCTAAAAAAAATTAAAAATAAATATGTTCAACTACAATAAATTTACATTATGAATTTAACTTGCATTAAATTTAACATTATGCTCGCAATATGTAAGAATAGAATAAGAGATTCTGCTTCATCTTGCTTTAAGCTACACTGCTATCATTATTAAAAATTAAAATATACTCTCATCCTTGCTGAGAATAGCTGCCTAATGTTGATTATCTGATGTACTGATAAATTTCAGAGCTTGTGCATGTTATGCACAATTGTGGCCAGCAGGTGGCAGACTGAACAAAATATTTCATGTGGTGATAGAATTACACTGGTGGTCCTGGGGTACTCCTGCCTTGCTTATTTAGTTGCTTCCCTGCTCATACACCTGATTCACTAATCAGCAGCCCCTTTCTGAATCAGCATGGGTGTGTGAGAGCACTAAAACACTAAAATGTGCAGGTGGTGGTACTCCAGAGTAAGCCGAGGAAACTAGTGACCGAGAGAAATGTTTGCATTTCCTTTACTAAGGCCCTAACTCATATCTATTGAGGACTGGGCTTGTGCGAGTCAGGAGATGCATTGAAAGCATGCATCTAATCTCGGCTTTTACGTGCAACCTAGATCACTAATTTGAGTTGATGCACACAAGAGCCCTGACCCTAACTTTGTGATCATATAGAATGATTTCTAGCATGTTTATAATATTTACACACATTTGCATGTTATATTTACAACCCCAATTCCAAAGAATTTGGGACACTGTGTAAAATGGAAATAAATGCAAATAAAAAACAGAACGGAATAATTTGCAAATCTCAGAAACCCATGTTATTCACAATAGAACATAGAATACAGATCAAGTGTTTAAAATGATTAAATGTACCATTTTAAGAAAAGAATATGGTATTTTTCAATTTCATGACCGCAGGACTTCTCAAAAAAGTTGGGACAGGGGCAACAAAGGCTGAAAAAGTCAAAGTTACAAAAAAGAAACAGCTGGATGTTAATTGGCAACCGGTCAGTAACATGATTGGGTATAAAGAGAGTATCTTAGAGAGTTTTACATTTTACACAGCGTCCCAACTTTTCTGGAATTGGGGTTTTAGCAAACCAGTGGAAGAAAGCACAGAAACCAAAGTAAAATGATCTTTAAGGTCATGAAAATATTCCATGAAATGCAGTATGTGAACCAGATCAAACCAACCAACCCAGCCATTTGCTAGCACTTATTTATGGGACACAGGGTTCAGGGTTAGATTTTCAATTATATGCTCTATGGTAGGTAGAACCCTTACGATATGTTAACCAACACCAGCTATGAATGAAATATGTGCTGTTCAGATTATGGGCAAACACTGCAAAATCTAATAAGTGTTTCTAGCTAGAAATCAGGATCATGCCACCCAAAAATATGCAGATTTTTATTTTAAAAAGTCAGCCTGGATGCTGATTGCATGTTGGTTGCAGCTCCACGGTCACCTTGTGTGAAATGGGCTTAAACGGCGCTCCACATTTAATCAAAGTGAATTTTAATAGTAATCTGACCGTTTAATCATTATTTTACCATATTCCACAAATAAAATCCATGTGCACACAACTGTACTGTATATAACGGTTGGTGATAAATCTCCTGTGACCCTTTTCACAACCCAAAGTTGACCATATATGCTGTAAGTAGATCTGCAGCTAACAATTATTTTGATAACTGATTAATCTGTCTATTATTTAGAAGATTAATCGATTAGTTGGATTAAAAGTTTTTGTTTCTGCATTTCTTCTTCGGGAAAGGAAAAAAAAAAACCAACGTTATTTCACATTCTGCCCAGTGTTGTCATTCAAATATTGTTCAAATTGAAGGCTATGACAAAGGTATTAAATGTATCTATGTGGACTATTCTACACATTGTGCGAAAACAAAGCAACAACTGATTGTCCACGAGCTTTAAAGCAGAAGTTAAATAACTATATTAAAAATGCTAAAATTAAAAAAGAAAGAAAAAAAAAAAAAAGAAGAAAAACAAAAGCACAAACTAGTAGTTAACTGGTAGGAGGTTGAATGTTCTGCAGTAACACACACCTGAACACAGTAACATGTTACTTTATTCCGTAAATGCATCACACTTCTTACATTTCTATACATGTTATAACTTCATTACAGTTACTGGTCTCAAAAAATAATTACTTTAGTTTCTAAATATATATAGTATAATATATAGTGTCTACATATAGTCTAAATATATAGTGAATTATAACTCACTCGCTGTCAGGATGAGACTTTATATAAAATGGAAACATTTACAGATAAGAATACAAACGCATCAATGTAATTTCTGTGCTGAAGACAACATGTCAGGAACACATTAAACACTACACGCATATGTCGCAGCATCCCACACGACAAGCCACGTTAATTAACTTACAAGTTTGTTTAAAGCAATTAATATAAACCACGCATGTTTTGGACAACCTGGATCGTGCACTTTTCCCGCAGCAGCTCACTCTGTGACCTCCGCTGTTTGTCAGATGAGCCATTGTGAAGTGATGTCACTGACAGGGGTTATCCACAGTGATGTCACAGACCCAACTAATCCATAATGACATTCGCTGTCGATTATTAACGATTTTACAGATTATGTTGTTGCAGCCCTAGCTGTAAGTGCATCGTAAACTCACCTTAATGATCCTGTCCCCAGTCTGAACCCCTGCACGCATAGCGGCTCCATCTTCAAAGAGAGCACACAGGCACACATTACATGATTATAAGAGTTCAAGTGCCTGAGTAATTACACATCATTTCTATGTACTTCATTAGGAAAATTGCTTTCACAAATTTCTGTGCTAAAATGTCCTGTACTTAAATGAAATGGACAGGCAGAGCATGTTCTATTCATTTCTTACAGCAAGTTAAGAGCATACATGGCTCAATGCTCCACCCTGCATAGACTGCTGATTATGGGATAACGCTGAGAACAATATTACAGGGAGGCACATTAGAGTGTATCATTACACACACACACACACACACACACACACACACACACACACACACACACACACACACACACAGAGCGCCCTATCAGAAACATCTGTAATGTCAAATATAAGTCTCAGCAGAACAAACCCTGCATTATAACATGACACCTAATATGAAACCGGACAAAGAACAGGAATCGATTTTCCCCAGTGCTCCATGTGACTTGTTATATAATTTAAAGATTGAATGCTTTTTTGGGGGAAAAAACAAAACAAAACACTGGCTGTTAGGACAGAGATCGCTATTACTTTTTCACCCTGCACTAGGCTTCCTCTTATTTCCTCTAATTGGTAGTGCTCACAACATATCAGCTCCTCTGTTGACCTGCTGCCAAGCCACATCAGCCTCCATCCTGAGAGCGAGAGAGAGCAAGAGAGAGAGAGAGAGAGAGAGAGAGAGAGAGGCAGGGAGGGAGAGAGAGAGAGAGAAAAAGAGAGAAAATCCATTTACCCTCTTTGACGAGCTGCACAAACACAGGGTTGTCTCCGCTCACTGTTAGGCCAAAACCATTCTCATCTTTCTGAATGATCACACATCTCTGAACCAGCCCTGAAAAGGAAGTAAGATAGAATGAGCTAAATGTGTGCAAGAGAACGTTTAAGTCAGCCCAGATGGTAATGAAACACCATATCTGTGTAGCAAAACAAATCAGAAGCAAACTTCATAGTGAAGAATATATATGTGACGGTGTGAAGAAACCTGCTGTGGCTGAAATCTGCCGAACAGCCAAAAAACATCAGAAAAATCAGGTTTGGGCCAAAATGGTGTTTTTCTACCTATAATGTATTTTTACCCATCAAATTTTAAGAACCCAGAAATTTCCATCTTTACTTTCTGGTTTATCCTGGTCAGGGTCACTGTGCATCCAGAGCCTATCCTGTGAACACTGAGGCTGTGTGAGGTGGGAAATACCCTATGGAGAATTTAGAGAACCAAATACATCTACTGGCATGTTTTTGATAAATGTGAGGAAACCGGAGAGCCCAGAGAACCTGGAGGAAACCGACAGAGACACGGGGAGAACATGCAAAACTGCATGATCACACCGAGAACCCTGGAGCTGTGAGGCGGCAGAAGTGCTTGATGTACCACTGTGCCATTAATATATTTCATCAAAGCAACATGCAAATGCTTTTATTAAATACCTGCCTTGGCTGTGGGCCTGCAAAGATCATGTCGGGTAAAATCCAGTTTAACAAACACGGTGGCGAATCCAGTAACGTCTGCCTAAAGATGTCTGAAACTGTTAGATTTCGAAAGTGTGTTTCCTGTCACAGTGAATTTTAAATTATGATAATGGGATAGAAATATGATGCAGTGAACTGGACATAACTGAATTGATTAAGCTTTCCATTTTAAAATACTATTTATAGAATAAAATTCTACTTCTACTATTTTTTGTGATGTTTTCTGTAGTTAACAGAAAACAAAAATTTCACCATGTGAAGCATTTTCCCATGCTGCCACACAAATGGTGATGACATGCTTCACTAAATGTGTTTTGGCAAACACATTCTACACTAAACTACTGAGCCTTTGATAGACATTTTCATAGCACTACTGCACACCAAACAGAACATCTTGGATGATGTCTTCGTAAATAAATAATCTGGAAACATATATACGAATCACTGTGTTCTAGCTAGCCAGCTATAAAGTGTGGCTTCTTCCGGATCCGTTTCCACTAGCTGAGCAAAAATAAACATATTTTATGTACATACATTGTGTCCAAAATGCCACTTAATTTCTTGATTATTACATTTACATTTATTCACTTAGCAGACGCTTTTATCCAAAGCGACTTACAAATAAGCAAAGCGATATATCAAGCAGGGAACAATACAAGCAGTGCTACTATACAAGATCCATTAATTGAATACCAGAGGAAGCAAAGTGCACAGAGTAGAGGTGTCTTATTATACAACCGTTGTAGTGCAATATGGCACTCGAAATTGTGAGATTATACTGTATATCAGCCTGTGGCTTTGTGCCAAAGGCTGAATCACAGCCGTGCCGATATCCAGTAAAACTACACCCTTGCTTGTACAATACTGTTTAATTATAAATGACACCGCTCTAAAGCTAATGCACTTTATAAACGCAAAACAAAGACACTGAACTGATATATTAAAGCACCAATTAGGGCTGGGCAATATGAAAATAATATATCCGATACTTGAGGATATTTGTACAACACATGAGGCACATCAGGAAATATAATTTAGCTAACAAACTGTCCACAAAACAGTAGTAAAACAAACGAAGATTACGATTTTAAAAAATTACATCAAATCAACGCTATCCAATCAGTACTATTTAATTTGATTATTAAAAACTTATTTTTTAAAAATACATCAATGATATTTATACAGATATTGATATTATATCGATACATCACCCAGCCCCAGTATAAATACATTTGCATAAACAGCAGCACAAGAATTCCTTGATAATGGAAACAGACAACTCTTGGTGTGGAATCTAGGAGCTGTCAGAAAGTAAAGTAGCAACGTTGAAACCTTGTTATTTGGCAAGTCAGAAACAGGATTAGCTTCACAATACAACCTGAGGATCTAATAACATGTTTTTAAGATTCATTCACTGTCTGCTGCAAACATCACAAAGCAGCAGGACAAAAAGAACAGATTACACTAAAATACTCCATAACACTAAGCACCATTCATAGGCAAAATAATAATAATAATAGTCAATCCAGCTTTCAGACCTAGGGCATCCTGAATTTTGTTACATTTTTGCTTTGTGCTTCACTAAAAACTATAAACAAAAAAACCTAGAGAAAGTGTTTACCATGGCATCAGGCTGTTTTCAACAAATGATGCAATTATTATATGAAAAATGTTACATCAACTTTTATATATCTGCCAATCCTGAACTTCTCAATCCTGAACCCTGAGATCTTCCAAACTGCCTCTTTTTATACCAACACTGACCTTACCACAGGGCTTGCTGACTACTTGATGATCTAGGATATGTTTGGAATAGCAGTGTTCATGGATTTAGTTTGAATCTTTTATTCTGATGGAAAACAGGAATTAGAAACATTTTGTCTTTCTCGTTCGTCCTGAACCGATAAAATATTTTTACGTTCCTGCTCCAGCATTCCATGCCCTCCGTTTTAGTTGAAAACCAGTTGGAAAGAAATAAAGATTATGTTTGTTTCTAAATAAATAAAATGGCTAATAACGTTCTTTACACACAATAAACTATTCTAATTATAGGAAACCTATGATATGAATACAACAAAATACTGCTATCTAACAACACATCATCCTGAAGCCAGACATGCAGGAAGTGACTAATTCTGGACAGGAATTTAGGCCTATTGAAAAAACGCCTGGGTTTAGACTATACTTAATTGATATCACACTGTAAAGCAATTTTGTTCATTTTCAGTTTTCGCTTTTCTTTGCTGTGGTGTTTCTAATCCCACATGAAAACATTGAATAGCTTTATTCATTTTGTTATAATTTCCGTATTTTTTATTTTACAAATAACTACAGCAATTTTTAAATAAAACAAACAATCTTAGTCAATGAAAACTCAAGTTAGTCTTTTCCCTCTAAATTTTAGTCCCCTCTTAAAGCCCCCAATGAAATCTACATCTATAAGCTAGTGTGCTCCAAAACAATGATAAAATGAGTTTGGAAGATACACGCATTCAAAATTTACAGTCTTTCTACCACCAATATGGATCAACAATTTTGATGATATCATTCGCACTTCAGCTTCTCATCAGATTTTCTGTCCAATCAAAAGTTATCTAAAATCTGAAGTGCCCCTCCTCCAACCTTATACAAATGCACGCTAGTAACAGTCAAGTATGGCTTAGTGAGGTACACTAAACTCTATTTTAAAAGGGGGAGGAGCCACTCTATATGTCCTGCCCTGACTTCCTGTTTCAGTGGAAATTAAGTCAACACAAAGTGAGTTTCAAGACGCTTCCTGGTTTCACTTCCACTTTCCAGATTACCATCAGTAGCTTCTAAAATCTTCCCCCTTCTGTGACTTGTTGGTTAAATTACAACATTGTACACCCATCACTGTGGCTCTAACACACATCTGCTCCTTCATGTACAATGTTCCTCTACTGAGCATGTTTATTATGCTGCATACACTTAAAAGTAAATTTATTTCACTGACTTTGGTGAGGTTCATTAGGTATGCTACTTCCAGCTAGCTAGTATTTTATTGGCCTAACTTTTTTTCTAGGGATTAAAACATTTTTATTATACTGAGCCTATAGATTGATGATTTATCACAACCACAGCCAGCATACCATTTGATTATTTCTTCTTGTTTCTATTCACTGAGAAGGTCATTTAGGCATAGATTTTTAATCCAAGGAAAAAAATATATTAGCAATTTGTTTTAGTCATTGAAACAGGAAAACACCTAAATATAACTGATCAGTCATTTCACAAACCACAGGTGAAGTGATAACATTGATTATCTCATTACAGTGGCACCATTCAAGGGGTGGGATATATTAGGCAGCAAGTGAACAGTCAGTTCAAAAAGTTGATGTGTTTGAAGAAAGAAAAATGGACAAGTGTAAGGATCTGAGTGACTTTGACACATTGTGATGGCTAAATGACTGGGTTAGGGCATCTCCAAAACTGCAGATCTTGTGGGGTGTTCCTGGTATGCGGTAGTTAGTACCTACCAAAAGTGGTGCGAGGAAGGATAACTGGTGAACATGCGACAGGGTTATGGGTGTACAAGGCTTACTGATATGTGTGGTGAGCAAAGGCCAGCCTGTCTGGTTCGATCCTACAGAAGAGCTTCTGTAGCACAAATTGCTGAAAGAATTAACAATCACGCTGCAACAGTTGTTCAGGAATGGTTTGAGAAACGTGACAAAAGGTGTTGACTTGGCCTCCAGATTCGTCCAGATCTCAATCTGATTGAGCATCTGTGGGATGTGCTGGACAAACAAGTCCAATTCGTGGAGAACCCACCTCACAACTTTTTCAACCCACCTCACATTTTTTCAATGGGCGGCTGTGGCGCAGTTGGTAGAGTGGGTTGTCCACTAATTGTAGGGTTGGTGGTTCGATTCCCGGCTCGGGTATGCCGAAGTGTCCTTGGGCAAGACACTGAACCCCAAGTTGCTCCCGATGGCAAGCTAGCGCCTTGCATAGCAGCTACCATTGGTGTGAGTGTGTGTGAATGGGTGAATGAGACACAGTGTAAAGCTTTGGGTAAAAGCGCTATATAAGTGGACATTTACCATTTACAACATACAGGACTTATATGATCTGCTGCTAAAGTCTTAGTTACGGGTCAGAGCTGTTTTGGTGGCACGAGGAGACCTATAGAATATTAGGCAGGTGGCTTTAATGGGGCCTACTTGAATCTGACTTGTTTATCCATGTATATTTATCCAGTATATCCCTCAGATGCTCGACCGTATTTAGATCTGGGGAATTTGGAGGCCAGCTCAACTCTTGTCATGTCCCTCAAACCATTCTTGAACAATTTTTTACAGGGATCATTATCCTACTGAAAGAGGCCACATCCACTAGGGAATACCATTGCCATGAAGGGGTGTACTTGGTCTGCAACAATGTGTAGGTAAGTGGTACGTGTCAAAGTAGCATCCTGATGAATGCCAGGACCCAAGTTTCCCAGCAGCGTATCACACTGCCTCTGCCGGCCTGCTGTCTTGCCTCCCCACACGCATCAATAAGCTTTGGGTGCCCATAACCCTGTCGCCGGTTCAGTGGTTGTCCTTCTTTGGACCACTTTAGGAAGATACTAAACACTGCATACCAGAAAAACCCCAAAAGACCTGCTGATGTGGAGATGCGCTGATCCTTACTCTTACCCATTTGACCTGCTTGCAACACGTCAACTTCGAGAACTGACTGTTCACTTGCTGCCTAATACGTCCCACTCTTTGACCAGTGCCACTGTAATGAGATAATCAATGCTATTCACTTAAATTATCAGTGGTTTTAATGTTATTTATGATCGGTTGCTTTATATATAATTTTTTGCTGTTTACTGTATGGACTGGCACCCTGTACAGGGTGTAACCCGCCTTGTGCCCGATGCTCCCTGGGATAGACTCCAGGAACCCCGTGACCCTGAAAAGGAGTAAGCGGTAGAGGATGGTTGGACTGTATGACTAGATTTATAATTGGTGTAGGGAATAAATAACACATTGTATAATTGGTCAAAAGGTTGTTGTTTGATAGCTATAGTTATGCTGTTTACTGAAGAACATCCGCCTTTAAAATTTAACAAATAAATAAATATAAATCAATCAAAGCATTGAGTAGGCTTACAATCCAAACATTTTTTTTACTGCCAACTTGAAGATGATTTTTTTCCTGTGTTAAGACACAGATGTCTGTGACAAGATTGTGACAATTTAAAAGCAAGTATCGATTGTTCGTAAAATTAGTAAGCGATATGTTAAACATGATCTTTTAATGCACACATTTTTAATGCTTAAAGGTTCATCTGAAAAGTCTAAGGCATTTTTTCTTAAAAACTGAAGAATGAGCTAGAGGATTTTACAAAACAACAAATTGCAGTTACAGTGAAGTATCTGCGCTCCTGTTCAAAAAACATACTTCCCAATGCAGTTCACACAAAGTGGAAAAGATGAATGCTAGGCTGGTGAAATATTTTCCATACTTTCACATGATTATGAGCACATTTTCCAAGCACTGCACTATGAAATAAAACCACTGAAGTTAGTGAAGGCATTATTGTAACCTCACAAGAGTTCAAATCCCATAGTTTAAGTGAAATCATTGGAGTGTTTACCATCTCTCACTGTGATTTCAAGAAAAGATATTTCTAAATGTTGCTGTAATACTAGCAAAGAGAAACACTCAATTAAGGGTACTTCCCCAGAAACTGCTTCAGGAAACAATTAGAGACAGCATGTTACAGGAATAGACATGTTTTTTTTGTTTTTTGTTTTTTGTTTTTTTAACAAACATGCTTCTCCGACATCTCCACATTGCAAACCCATTTTCTCCATCACATAATCATTAAACAATGACTGGCATGTTGTGAATTACCATAAACACCATATGAAAGACGTGCACAAAACCTCTCCTCTGGCAATGGCTGAATCTCTGATAATGTCTTCCCACTGCCAATAAACAGGGCCAGGAACATATGCATAGTTTATGGTCAGGAAGGCTGAATCACAGCACTGTTTGAGTCAGCGCCTCGGCAATGACTCGGTGTCTGGGCCTTGAACAGAGGACAACTGATGCCATTCTGAGAGCTCAGCATTAATGTGAGAAGCACAGAGCACTTCAGTTCTCCGCTTAAACCACACACAGTGCACAGTTTTCCATCCTGGCCAACCACAACTCAAAGCCAAAAGAGGAGCAAGAGGAAAAAGATAGATGAGTGGTAGAAGGGTTTACCTGTAGAGTCAAAGTCTTGTGCAGGAGGAACTGAAGCCTTGTCACTTTTGGGCTTTTTGTCTGGGGGGTGATCTCTGCTGAGAATGCTACTGGTTCTGCAAACAGAGAAATGGCGTGGTGGGTCAGAGAGCAACACACGTCATTTCATTCATCTAACTGAACAGAAAAGAAGCAAACACAAAAAGGGTGTCACATGTGGGCGGTCGCATAAGTGTCTGGCAACATACTTGAATATGTATCTATTACGGCAGGGAAATTATCAACTAAATGACACTCTTAAGATTTTACTGCAGAATGAATAGAGAAGAAGAAAAGTAATGGATGAGGATCACTACTTCATAATCACTTCAGAAATCACTGATTGCATACCATTAGGTATTCAAGTGGACCAGACAGGAAACAGTTTGGATTGTTTAGATTTTCTCTTCAGGAAAAAGGCGATTATGGATAATAAGCTGCATGTCGTCTCTGAACAAATTTTTACTAACTAATTTTTTAAAAACTATAAACAAATAAAATATAATTATGTAGGAGTATTCATTTTGTGTCCACAGTAAGAAGATTAAGATAAGGATACAGTTGAGGATGCAAGTGCAGGTACTCAGTGGGTTTATTAATGGTAGCAAAAGAACAGAAACATAATTCAAGGGCAGAGTAAGATTCAGGCAAGGGTCAGGCGATGAACAAAATGCGAACAAGACTAGGCAACAGCAAAACAACGAAATCGGAACAAGATCAAAACCAGAGAGACAATCCATAATAAACAGCTTGGAATAGACTGCTGACTCATGATGTACAAAATGACTCAGTGTTTATACTACGTGCCAAATAAGAAGACACAAGGACTATAAATACACAAGCTCATCAACGGCAAACTGAACACAGGTGAAAGTTATCATGACAGTTTAGGGAGATAACCAATGACAAGATGTGAACAGAGACAATACATGAACCAAAGCAAAAACACATAAGAACATGGACTTTTTTTTTATTTTTTATTTTAGGTTTTTTCCTTCTTTATCTTGCTATTAAATAGTTATATTGGCCTTATAGCTCTAACCACATCTTAAAACCAGTAGAAGTGTGGGCACACGTCCCCCTCCCAGGATGTTTGCACATATGCTTATTAACATACAAGAGCACTGGAGAGAGAGGGTTCCAATGTGAAACGTGTTTACGTGAGTTCATTCATGTTACTGACTCTGCCAAATGTGGTTTAAATGGCAAATTTGATCAGGAAATTTGAACCAGGAGGTATTGGTCAGATTCCTATAGTATTTATGGTACACAGAGGTCTATGTCGATGCACTGCCCGTTTCCTAAACCTCAATCTAGCCTTCTCTGTGAAAGCTCCCTGTTCTCTGAGGCAGTCAGAGATGGGTAACTCTGCAAAATAGGCCTTTTTTAGAAGCCTGTATCACTGAGGGTGTCTATATGGTGCTCGCTCACTGAACAGCTGGACATTCCTTCCTGTGCCTCAGCCAGGCAGTTTCTCCATAGAAAAAATATTGGAAAAACCTGATCTCATTAGAAATTACTGACTTACCTGATTGCTTTTTTGTAAAACCTGTGGAAACAGAGGAGGGGGGGGTGTTTATAGGTTAACCATATAAACAATACATGAAAATATACAGCATTTTAAAGTTATATCAAAAGACAAACTTTCATTTGTCTAGCTGTTCATTTTAAATATTCAAACTACCTCTCAAGAACAATCTCTAGAGCACAGAACCTGTCTATGTTATTCACATACTGTACGTACATCTTCATAACGCAAAACAGTCATTCTATATAATTTCTTTTTTTTATTTATACACTGGACAGCAATGATACATCATAACACATTTTTATAGATATGCAAGCTTTTTTTGTAATCATGTAAAATGCAATGAAACATTACCATAAATAATATTATATAATGTTACATACAGTGCCTTGCGAAAGTATTCGGTCCCCTTGAACTTTTCAACCTTTTGCCACATTTAAGGCTTCAAACATAAAGATATAAAATTTTTAGTTTTTGTGAAGAATCACCAACAAGTGGGACACAATTGTGAAGTGGAACGAAATGTATTGGATTTTTTAAACTTTTTTAACTAATAAAAAAATGAAAAGTGGGCTGTGCAAAATTATTCGCCCCCTTGCGTTAATACTTTGTAGAGCCACCTTTTGCTGCGATTACAGCTGCAAGTCGCTTGGGGTATGTCTCTATCAGTTTTGCACATCGAGAGACTGAAATTCTTGCCCATTCTTCCTTGCAAAACAGCTTGAGCTCAGTGAGGTTGGATGGAGAGCGTTTGTGCGCAGTTTTCAGCTCTTTCCACAGATTCTCGATTGGATTCAGGTCTGGACTTTGACTTGGCCATTCTAACACCTGGATACGTTTATTTGTGAACCATTCCTTTGTAGATTTTGCTGTATGTTTGGGATCATTGTCTTGTTAGAAGATAAATCTCCGTCCCAGTTTCAGGTCTTTTGCAGACTCCAACAGGTTTTCATCCAGAATGGTCCTGTATTTGGCTGCATCCATCTTCCCCTCAATTTTAACCATCTTCCCTGTCCCTGCTGAAGAAAAGCAGGCCCAAACCATGATGCTGCCACCACCATGTTTGACAGTGGGGATGGTGTGTTGAGGGTGATGAGCTGTGTTGCTTTTACGCCAAACATATCGTTTTGCATTGTGGGCAAAAAGTTCGATTTTGGTTTCATCTGACCAGAGCACCTTCTTCCACATGTTTGGTGTGTCTCCCAGGTGGCTTGTGGCAAACTTTAGACGAGACTTTTTATGGATATCTTTGATGGCTTTCTTCTTGCCACTCTTCCATAAAGGCCAGATTTGTGCAGTGTACGACTGATTGTTGTCCTATGGACAGACTCTCCCACCTCAGCTGTAGTTCTCTGCAGTTCATCCAGAGTGATCATGGGCCTCTTGGCTGCATCTCTGATCAGTCTTCTCCTTGTCTGAGCTGAAAGTTTAGAGCGACGGCCAGGTCTTGGTAGATTTGCAGTGGTCTGATACTCCTTCCATTTCAAAATGATCGCTTGCACAGTGCTGCTTGGGATGTTTAAAGCTTGGGAAATCTTTTTGTATCCAAATCCAGCTTTAAACTTCTCCACAACAGTATTACAGACCTGCCTGGTGTGTTCCCTGGTCTTCATGATGCTCTCTGCGCTTTCAACAGAACCCTGAGACTATCACAGAGCAGGTGCATTTATACAGAGACTTGATTACACACAGGTGGATTCTATTTATCACCATCAGTCATTTAGGACAACATTGGATCATTCAGAGATCCTCGCTGAACTTCTGGAGTGAGTTTGCTGCACTGAAAGTAAAGAGGCCGAATAATTTTGCACGCACACTTTTCAGTTTTTTATTTGCTAAAAAAGTTTAAAATATCCAATAGATTTCGTTCCACTTCACAATTGTGTCCCACCATAAAATTTTTTATATCTTTATGTTTGAAGCCTGAAATGTGGCAAAAGGTTGAAAAGTTAAAGGGGGCCGAATACTTTCGCAAGGCACTGTATGACTAATGGAAGTTTCAAAAAAAGATCCATATAAATCACTCCAAACTAGGACACAACTTTTCCTAACCAGCTCTTTTCCATTCATGTCATTTGCATGGGTTTGAGAGGGATCCAGATTAACACAAGGACCACATGGTCAAAAATTATGTAATCACACTCGATGTGGTCAGTCACTTGGGTCCGAGAACGTCAATCATTCAAACATTCACATCAATAAACTTTTTCAATTGGTACACCTCAAGTCCACAATGTCGCAACATATGTGCAGTAGTTTTGTGACAAATAAAGAGTTATTGTTTTAGAGGGTTTTAGTAACTTAAACACTAGATTTCAGAGTGCACAATTAAGAAATACTGCAAATACTGGAATATAAAAGTATGAAAGTAGAGAAAATAATAGTCTAATTGACAGGGCTGTGCATATATCTAATATTAAGCAATCCTGAGAGGTAATTTTATATGCGAGGGTAACGTAGCCTGCTGAGTGACTTTGAGCCAGATGCTGCATTTGAATTAAAAGTGCATTGGTTATGATTGGTCAAAAATTGGAGCTTTGACCGTCTACTGGAAATATTTTTTACTCCTTGATCCCAGCTTCCATTTCCGTCAATGTACACTAGGCATGCCCCCAGAATGTAAAATGGCCAGTGGAGGTCGTGTTACGAAGGACATCGTAGGATTGTCATGACCAAGTACTCTTCATGGTATGTTGGTGTTTGTGTCGTCTGTTTGTGGTGAGTGATAGTGTTAGCATTTAGTAGAAGTCCCCCCCTTCCTATCGAACGCCTCCCTTTAGTAGAAGGAGGGCATTCATGTTAACATAAAGTCATTACAGTAGAAAAAAGGTCAGATGTAATAGTCAAGATTAAAACAAAAAAAGGCTTGAAATATTTCATTTTATGTGTAATGAATCTAGAATATATGAAAGTTCCACTTTTTTAATTAAATGAAATTTTCCATGATATTCTTTTGCGATCTTTTTAGTTGCATTATATATATATATATATATATATATATATATATATATATATATATATACACACACATATATATATATATATATATATATATATATATGAAAATTCACAGAAATACTCTGTCTTGGATATCAAATAATTGTAAACACAAAGGATCAAAAAATGCATTTGTTAAATATAGCCTTGCAACAAATATTGGCACCATTATGAATTCATATTAGAAAAACATATTAGAAGTATATTCCCATTGATATTTTATTTTTTTTAGTACATCTGGGTGACTAGGAACAGGAAATTGCTTAACCATGACTTCCTGTTTCACAGAGGTATGAATATCCAAATCACCTTTGACATTCATAACAATGGGTAAGACCAAATAATATAGTTGTGATGTGTAACAAAAGGTTGTTGAGCTTCACTAAATGGGAAGAGGCTATAAGGAAATAGCACAAGCATTGAAAATGCGCATTTCCACAATTAGGGCAATAATTAAGAAGTTCCAGTCAACTGGAAATGTTATGAATTAACCTGGAATTGTACGCATGTCTATATAATGTCTCAACAAACTTTGAAGAGGATGGTTCGAGTGGCCAAGAAATCTCCAAGGATCACAGCTGGAGAATTGCAGAAGTTAGTTGTGACCGGGTTCTATGGTCAGATGAAACCAAATAGAGCTTTTTGGCAATAAACACCAGAGGTTGTTTTGGCACACACAGAGAGGTAGCCATATGAAAAAGTACCTCATGCCCACAGTTAAATATGGTGGTGGCTCTTTAATGTTTTGGGGCTCTTTCTCTGTCAGAGGACCTGGACATTTTATTAGGATACATGGCATCATGGACTATCAAATATCAGCAGATATTAAATGAAAACCTGACCGCCTCTGCCAGAAAGATTAAAATGGGCCATGGCTGTATCTTCCAGCAGGACAATGATCCAAAACATACATCAAAATCAAGCCCTGAAGAGGAGAGTCCACAAGCGTGGACCTCGCAATTTGAAGGATCTGGAAAGTTTCTGTATGGAGGAACGGTCTCAGATCCCTTGCCATGTATTCTGCAACCTCATCAGGCATTATAGGAGAAGGACTCTGAACTGACTCAGAGCTGTTATCTTGGCAAAGGGAGGTAGCACAAAGTATTGACTAAAAGGGTGCCAATAATTGTTGCACACCTATTTTAACAAAGATTTAAAAATAATAATAATAATAATAATAATAATAATAATAATTTATAACCTGTGTTTTGTTTTCAATTGTTTGATACCCTTGAGAGCAGAGTATATGTTGTGAATTTTTTAACAAAAGATCAAAAGGTTAATCAATAAAGACAATTTTCACAGGCTTCTTTGCTTATATTTACCAAGGGTGCCAATATTAGCTGTGCCATCCACAAATGCTAATTAAAGCTCCATCATGCAAAGAAGTCATATGTGCCCATAATCCAGAAACGCTGCCATCTTCTCTGGGCCAAAGCTCATTTAAAATGGACTTAGGCAAAGTAGAAAACTTTCCTGTGGTCAGACTAATCAAAATTTGAAATTCTTTTTGGAAACCATGGACACAGTGTTCTCTAAACTAAAGAGGACTAAAGAGGAGAGGGACCACCCAGCTTTTTCTCAGCGCTCAGTTCAAAAGCCTACATCTCTGATGCTATGGGGGTGCATTAGTGCCTATGGAAAGTGCAGCTTGCGCATCTGGAAAGGCACCATCAATACTGAAAGGTTTATACAGGTTTTAGAGCAACATATGCTTCCATCCAGATTCCATCCCATCTTTACCTCTGAGAGACTCTGCCTCTCTAAGATACTCTTTATTTTAGTTTAAAATGTTCCTCCAGCTGTTTCTTTACAGTAACACTTACTTTTCCAGCCTTTTGTTGCCCCGTCCCAAATTGTTTTAGACGTATTGCGGCCATCAAATTCAAAAGTACCTTATTTTTTTCAGTTTAAACATTTGGTATGTTTTCTATGTTCTGTTATGAATAATATATGGGTTTATGCGATTTGCAAATTATTGCATTCGGTTTTTATTTACATTTTACACAGTGTCCCGACTTTGTATTAGAATTGGGGTTGTATCATGAGCAAGTAGTTGGGAAAGATATAAAACAACCCCACTTGAGCCAGGGACTGTGAGCCCGCTCAGACAGCTTTTTAGTCTGCTGTGAGCTCTCACTGAACAAAATCCCTTTGAGAGCAGTCAGAAGGCACTGAATGGGCTGTTTATGAGTGAGCATGTAATATGTTCCATGGTGTTTTCCCCCCAAAGTCTGCAGGCTACAGGGCAGAAATGGAAAAGTAAGCACAAACAAGCTGCGTGGGTAATAACCATATCATTTAATGTCTGTTATTCCTTTCCTGTATATCATTTATACCAGAGCCACTGACAGGTTAGAACAGACTGCATATAACTGTTCACCTATGCCAGTATGTCCAGCATGATAATATATACATATATGTATATTGTGCTCTATACTATATAGCAGTTGGTCTTAAATCACAATTATAAAAATACATTAAAATATTATCTAAAATATTATTGTATACTTTTGAATAAAAATCATAATATTTCAATTCAAAATGGTTACTCCAAACCTAAACCACAAAAACAAGTAGGTTTATAAATAAGATCACCTTGGACCTAATGTGTTCTACTTGCAGTAAATACTATGGTGCCAATAAGAAGCCATATTATTAGTCTACATATTTAAATAATAAGCCTTAATTTTTCAAAAGTTTTGTGTAGGATTTTGTTCCTAAAATAACTATAATGTGGTTTGTGGAATTTATTTTACAATTAACGCAGTCTCTGGCTGAATAATATTTAAGAAACCCTAAGTCACATACTTTTTAAATACATTGCACTGGGGAAAATGTACAGTACATCCGGAAAGTATTCACAGCACTTCACTTTTCCCACATTTTGCTATGTTACAGCCTTATTCCAAAAGGGATTCAATTGATTATTTTCTTTTTTTGCCTTTGTTTATTTATTCATTTTCATATGATTCATTTACATGTGATTCATTTACATATGATACATTTTCATGTGATTCGTATTCATGCATGTGATTCATATTCATGTAATTAATTTACATATAATTCATTTTTAATGTGTTTCATATTCATGTGATTCATTTACCTTTTCTCCCCTCCCTTCCCCAAATATTTTTGATTGATTATTGATTATTTTCCTCAAAACGACATACCCCATAACGACAACGTGAAAGACGTTTGTTTGAAATCTTATAATATATATATATATATATATATATATATATATATATATAAAAATTTAATAAAAAAAAAGTGTTAATGCCCCCCATGTATGGAGACTTTTGTCACACTTATACATTGCCATGATATCCAGTGGCGTTAATGGAGAGTTTTTACCAGACCAATCTGAACCAATGGACACATTAATCTGGAAGGATTTGGACAGGTGATTTGAATTCACTTATATTAACTGACACCATCTTGAAGCTCCACTCCTTTCTCCCCACCTCATATGCACTTGACTGTTGACTTGTAGGGCAGCCTCTCTTTTTTGTCATAGTAAATGGTCAAAGTTTTGAGTTCATTAATAAGAAATAAACCATCAGTCAACAGTCTTTCTCTTTAGCTAACATTAGACATCAATCAGCACTCAGACCTGTTCATACACTTTGTTCAGCAGATACACAGAGAATCAGCAATGTGAACGTCAGACAACCAATTTGTAAATGGATTATATTGAAAATGTAGTTTTTTTACTGTACATCTTCATCAAACTGAGCTTTTGCGATTTCTGCTGCCAGCAAGCAGTTCTTGCCTGTACGCCTGATAGTACTCTTAAACCTGAAATGGTGTAAATACTTGTTTTCCTGTCTTTTATTTAGACTAGCATTTCTGGACGATTAATACGTTTATTACAATTATTGGAAGATCATGATTTGTGAAAAATATTGCACAAGCCTAATTATTAGCTGATTCACTAAAATCCATGTAATTGGAAAGAAAAGAAAAAAAAAAAAAAAAAAAGAAAAAAAAATTGAATATAAAATAATTTTTTGTGGTTTTTTTTTTTTTTTTTTTTTTTGTTTTTTTGTTTTTATGGAGGAGGGAAAAAGGGGTCCTCTTTTTTTTTTTTTTTTTTTTATTTAAAAAAAAACCCCCCCCCCAACCACCCAAATAAAAAAAAATAAATAACAAACACAAACAAAACAAAAAAAAAAATTTTTAAAAAAAATTTTTTTTTTTTTTTTATTTTTTTTTTTTTTTTTTATAAATACATCATAATTGCAATTCATAGATTAAACCGAGTAGTGTTCCTAAACTGGAAAAGCTTAAACTGTCCAGCTTTGTACAACCATCATCAACAGCTATGAGGGGAATTAAAGAACAGCAATGTTTCCTAATCAGGGCTGGACAATACTTGATTAATTGTACTTTTTACAATTAGTCTGCTCAAGTGTTATAGAGGGCGCACGGTGGCTTAGTGGTTAGCACGTTCACCACACACCTCCAGGGTCCGGGCCTGTATGTGCACGGAGTTTGCATGTTCTCCCCGTGCTGCGGGGGCTTCCTACGGGTACTCCGGTTTCCTTCCCCAATCCAAAGACATGCATGGTAGGCTGATTAGCGTGTCTAAAGTGTCCATAGTGTATGAATGGGTGTGTGAGTGTGTATGTGTGTGATTGTGCCCTGGGATGGATTGGCACCCTGTCCAGGGTGTACCCTGCCTTGTGCCCGATGCTCCATGGAATGGGCTCCAGGTTCCCCGTGACCCATAAAATGAGTAAGCGGTAGAAGATGGATGCAAGTGTTCTAGAATAAGAAGCCTTTATTTTGTCACAAGTACATTATGGCACAGTGAAATTCTTTTTTTGCATATCCCGGCCTCTTAGTAGCACAGGGTCAGCCATGATACGGCACCCCTGAAACGGTTAAGGGCCTTGCTCAAGGGAAAACAGTATCAGCTTAGAGGTGCTGGGGCTTGAACCCCCGAATTTCTGGTCAGTGACTCAAAAACTGAATACTTGTACTCTTACTTAATTACTATATATCCAGCCATTTTCTGTAGTGCTTATCCTACACATGGTCGCAGGGGAGCGTTGACCCTATCCCAGGTAACTCCGGACACCCTGGCCAACCCATCGCAGGGCACAATCGAACAGATACTCACACACTACAGACAATTTTCAAATGCAAATCAGCCAACAATGCATGTCTTTAGCCTGTGGGAGGAAACCAGGAGAACATGTAAACGAACCCCCAATCCCAGAGGTTTAGCATCAGGGGTTTTGCATTAAATCAAGTTAATCAATCTAGAGTGCCAATTCATTATCTGTTCACACTATACGCATCCATGTGTGTTTGAGGATGGATAAGCCACAAGACTACAGTGTCGAACTTGAGGATGTGCAACCCTGGCTTTACCTCAGTAAAATGATTCATGATGGAGTAAGCAAAGACTCATAAAACTCTCCTATGCCTCCCTAAAAGGCATGAAGGTTGTTTGATAACATTATCTTGCTATATTTAATATATGCGAGGCAGGTTTTTTGCTAAGACCAGGTGAGAACAGCTTTGAATTCATTAGCCAACATAACTGGCTAGTCAGATTCTAGCTTGGAGAAATACTAAAATTGCAGAGACTGAATGACTTTTAAAGGCAAAACAGCACAGATGCTTCAAAACAAAAAGATATTTCAAAAATGTTTTATTTCTTATCTGTTCTAGATAATAAATACATTTATTTTCACATGAAAACATGACTAAAATATTACTTATTACTTTAGTACATTGTTTTGGCTGGATACTTCCACTTTTACTTAAGATTCTCTATATTTTCATTAAAGTATAATTGTTCAGTACTTGATCTTCCCCTGTTCCTAATCCAGTTCCTCAAGTTTCATTCCTGCTCTTGAAATCTGTCTGAAGAAGCAGGACTGGAAAGCAAAAAGGAATAAGGGTTGTATGTGAGGCAAGCAGGAAAAAAAAGGAGATGAGTGCGAGTGAGTGAGAGAGAGAGAGAGAGAGAGAGAGAGAGAGAGAGCGTGAGCACACTGACTCTTCTCTGCTTGAACAGTGAGAACACATGATGTTTATATCGGTCTGCTGTTCCACTCTGGCTAAGTCAGCAGACCTGTGCTTTAAACCAATGACATCACCACTTTCCCCTGATTTCACACCACACTGTTACAGCCACTTAACACACAGTTTCTGTTGAAATTGATTAATCCAAGACAGAGCTCATCTGTCCTCAATGTTCTATAGTCACACTAAACAAAATGAAGATGCTCTCGTAAACAGCTGTTGCTGTTAGTCTAAGCACAGTTTCCATCAATGAGCAAGCAAAAAGCAGCACTTAGGGCAAATTGGTTTCCT
Source organism: Ameiurus melas (assembly GCA_012411365.1). Lineage (NCBI taxonomy): Eukaryota > Metazoa > Chordata > Actinopteri > Siluriformes > Ictaluridae > Ameiurus > Ameiurus melas. The sequence goes on along the minus strand of CM022759.1, from coordinate 16,244,295 downwards.
TTCACCAGTGTTAGCAAATTTCTCAGCGCGCAGTCACTGTGCCAATACACTTAACCCCAACTAATGACAATGAGAGTAATAATAAAGCGTTACTTAAGGAAACATTAGCTATAAAACAGTTCCATAGACAGCAGTGCTTGGTAAGGGAATCAGTTTAATTTTCTAGTTTCTAGTTACTTGACAGTTCTAATGTCAATTACAACAGTATACATAAAAGATGTTTACATGTAATTCATAAGTCACAATAATTACTAAATTTACACAAATGAACAAGTTCAAAAGTTTGTTCGCACTTAATACTGTGTGTTATCTAGATGATCAATGACTGTTTTTTATGTTTTGTGATAGTTGCTCATGAGTCCCTTGTTGGTCCTGTGTAGTTAAACTGGCCACAGTTCTTCAGAAAAACCATCCAGATTTAATAAAATTTAGATACAATACTCCAATTTCAGCATCATTATATTTATAGTTCCTGGTAGCAGCTTTTTTATGTATGTAGCTATGTTTAGTCATGTGGTATAGTAATATTTAGTTGTCATAACATGAATGTGGCCTGTTTTTACTATAGTACATTATGCTATAATCATAACATTGTTTACTGTTCATTAAGACTTAGTGTTGTTGAGATATATATACACACATTATAAATTATAGTTTGTGTCATGTCTTCAAACTGCATGGTGGCGTCGAACTAGAGCTATGCTCACTAATATTGCAGTAAATTGTGTTTAACTGGCACGACCAGAGAAAGAGTAATAAGAAAAATATTATTTGTGTATCCGTAACCTCATTCCGATCAACAAATACCATATATATTTTTAATATGTGAATTCCTTTTTGCCTTTTCCTCCTTCTTGGATAAATGGAATTTGGAAACAAACTTAAAGAATGTGTTGTTTCTTTAAGATGTTCATTAAACTAATATGACCGGTAGTATGGCGAGCTGCAGAGGACCACTGGAAATGTGTACAGGTGTGTGTGTGTGCACGTGCACAAGTTAGGGCATGAGCACGCAGCAGGGAAAAGCAAAGGAGAGACAAAGGGAATGAGAAAGGAAAGTTTGGTGGATGTGGATGTGTCGGTTACGGTTATGTCAGATAAAGGGAGACGTGTATGGTTGCATGCACACTACATCCTAACAAATCACCAAGAGGTTCAGAGCCTGAAGATACGTTCGCTTTCTGCTCCAATAAGCCCAATCACAACTCTTAAGGCTAAACAACGTACAATTCCTCATGCTAGCCCACAGGTCTCAGTGTACCTACTGTCCTGCACATGTCGGTGTCCTAACACATGACTCAACTAATCAGCTAATTAACAGCCATTCCTGAGCTTACAGTGAGGGAAAAAAGTGTTTGATCCCCTGCTGATTTTGTACGTTTGCCCACTGACAAAGAAATGGTCAGTCTATAATTTTAATGGTAGGTTTATTTGAACAGTGAGAGACAGAACAACAACAAGAAAATCCAGAAAAACGCATGTCAAAAATGTTATTAATTGATTTGCATTTTAATGAGGGAAATGTGTATTTGAGCCCTCTGCAAAACATGACTTAGTACTTGGTGGCAAAACCCTTGTTGGCAATCACAGAGGTCAGATGTTTCTTGTAGTTGGCCACCAGGTTTGCACACATCTCAAGAGGGATTTTGTCCCACTCCTCTTTGCAGATGTTCTCCAAGTCATTAAGGTTTCGAGGCTGACGTCTAGCAACTCGAACCTTCAGCTCCCTCCACAGATTTTCTATGGGATTAAGGTCTGGAGACTGGCTAGGCCACTCCAGGACCTTAGCGTGCTTCTTCTTGAGCCACTCCTTTGTTGCCTTGGCCGTGTGTTTTGGGTCATTGTTATGCTGGAATACCCATCCATGACCCATTTTCAATGCCCTGGCTGAGGGAAGGAGGTTCTCACCAAACATTTGACGGTACTTGAAGTTGTCCTGTCCCCTTAGCAGAAAAACACCCCCAAAGCATAATGTTTCCACCTCCATGTTTGACGGTGGGGATGGTGTTCTTGGGGTCATAGGCAGCGTTCCTCCTCCTCCAAACACGGTGAGTTGAGTTGATGCCAAAGAGCTCCATTTTGGTCTCATCTGACCACAACACTTTCACCCAGTTGTCCCCTGAATCATTCAGATGTTCATTGGGAAACTTCAGACGGATGTAGGTATACGTGCTTTCTTGAGCAGGGGGACCTTGCGGGCGCTGCAGGATTTCAGTCATTCACGGCGTAGTGTGTTACCAATTGTTTTCTTGGTGACTATGGTCCCAGCTGCCTTGAGATCATTGACAAGATCCTCCCGTGTAGTTCTGGGCTGATTCCTCACTGTACTCATGATCATTGCAATTCACGAGGTGAGATCTTGCATGGAGCCCCAGACCGAGGGAGATAGTTCTTTTGATGACAGTTCTTTTGTGTTTCTGCCATTTGCAAATAATCGCACCAACTGTTGTCACCTTCTCCCCAAGCTGGTTGGCAATAGTCTTGTAGGCCATTCCAGACTTGTGTAGGTCTACAATCTTGTCCCTGACATCCTTGGAGAGCTCTTTGGTCTTGGCCATAGTGGAGAGTTTGGAATCTGATGGATTGATTGCTTCTGTGGACAGGTGTCTTTTATAAAGGTAACAAGCTGAGATTAGGAGCACTCCCTTTAAGAGTGTGCTCCTAATCTCAGCTCGTTACCTGTAAAGAAGACACCTGTGAGCCAGAAATCTTTCTGATTGAGAGGGGGTCAAATACTTATTTCCCTCATTAAAATGCAAATCAATTTATAAAATTTTTGACGTGTTTTTCTGGATTGTTTTGTTATTCTGTCTCTCACTGTTTAAATAAACCTACCATTAAAGTTATAGACTGATCATTTCTTTGTCAGTGGGCAAACGTACAAAATCAGCAGGGGATCAAATACTTTTTCCCCTCTGGGTAAATGGGTGTGTTAGTGCAGGAAAAACACTACTCTGATGTTACCAGCGAAACTACATATTTAAGCAGTGTGGCAGTAGCTGAGCTATTGAAAAGCAAATATTGCTTTTCCAGTAACAAGCTTCTTTTTCAGCACATAGTGTCCCTTCTGATGACTCTTCCATGCAGATCATGTTTGTGCAAACAATGCTGCAGAGCAGAACTGTTCATCACCACTCCTGTGTCAGCTAAAACTTTTTATTTGATAAATTTTATTCATATCGGTCAATATGACCTTTTTTTCAGGCTTAAAAATTATTTTCAATTGTCCTTAATTCCAGCACCTGCATTCATTATTTGTAAGGAAATCAAGAACATTCATAATTGTGTGGACTGAGAGAATGACAGGCTATTGATAAGGTATTGATAAATAAGATATTTACAGGCTTTGGCTATATCCCATTATCATAATGGGCCTTCTTCGATCAATGATTTTTCCTTTCCAGAGGCTGCTCTTCTACTTCCTCTTAAAACACACTTTCATAATCTTGTTGCGGAGTCATTAAACTCACCATGGATATACGCTCACCATCCACTTTAATGGGAACGCCTGTGCACATGCTCATGTATGCATTTATCCAACCAGCCAATCATGTCAAAGCAACATAATGCATAAAATCATGCAAATTCAGGTCAAGAGCTTCACTTAATGTTCAAATTAGGTTTGCTGCGATAGTCGGTCTTCCCGATGTGTTACACAGCGCACACTGACTACATCACTTGCCCACCGCCACACCGCCCCCACTGTTTTGCTTATTTTCTATAATAAAGCTCAATTAGGTCAGTTAGAGAACGGATGCTACAATTAAAAACTGAACACGTCTCCTCAATTCAGCATGACCCGAAGGAGTCAGAGTTGCAGCACAGATCAGATTTCATTTATCATGTGACGAGACTGAGGCGAGCTGACTGACAAGACGATGGCGGAAGGTGTGGTTTAAAAAGATATGTTTGATATAAGTGAGTTTGTCAATGTACTGTTTTTTGTTTTTTTGTGCTTTTCATTGAGAATAATAATGAACCCACCATTCAAGCAATTACTGCCCCAGAATTGCCGCTAATTTGATAGCAAAAGTAAAATGCGCACAGGCATTCATAAGCGGGTGCCGTGTGAAGGTGAAACTGTGGCATTGATTCAGGTATGTAGAGGTGAAAACTCATCTGCCCCATCTAACTGGTACTGGGTTTTGTATTACACTGCAATTCATAAAAATGAATGCCTCATAAAAATGCCAAGTCGCTCAGAAGCCAAGTCTGAGTCAATGCCAGGTCGCTCACGAGATGAGCGATCTCAATGCGGGTATCATAAAATATTCGCAACACTTTACCCCGCCTTAGCCAGTGCACCTTCATGTGGTATGGTCATTCTTATGCACAGAGTTTTCCTTCTCTAAAAGTGCCCTAAATTGCTGGTGATTCAAACCCTGTGAACGAACAAAGTTTACAACTGTGAAGACATATCCCATGTCCAAACCTTTCCACAGACGGCTTCCTGGTGAATGATGCAGTAGTAGGCCGTCAGGTTTTCCCTCTTGTGCCTCACCCCCCCCACCCCCCCCCCCCCCCCCCCCCCCCCCCCCCCTCCCCCTTTTTTGAGTTTTTTTTTTTTTTTTTTTTCTACTAAAAAAAATTTTCTTTTTTTTTTTTCTACGCTTTAAATCTAAATTCTCAGTTTTAGAAAAATGAAGTGTCTATCCCTTTGATGAATAGAGAGAGCTGGACCGTCCGGTTTGCACTCTCATCTACAGCCAATGAATATGCAACAAAGTCCTTAGCTTGATCTTTTAGCTGGATCTGTAAGTCGAAGGCCAGCTCATCCACCTGACTAGCCACGGTGTTTCAAGAAGGCTGATGTTAGCAAAGGCTTGCTTTTTGTCCGGGCACACAACACCACATACCTTTTCAATATGGTTTTTAATAAAGTCCCACTCTGGGAATGGCTTGCATGCTCTTTCTACCCGCTGCAATTATGAAGCTTGCCTTCACAGCTCGCTCACTCTGACTGTTCATGTGAGTAAACATGTTTTGCTGTAGCTTGTGTTTCAGTTCGTGGACTTTTAGCAGCCGCAGTTATGTTCATGCATACATATGTTTTGTTTCAAAATGCCTCCCAAGATTATACTCTTTGAAAACTGCTAGTGACTCTTGACATGTGAGACACACTGGCTTTTCTTTGTGTTCACATAATAAATATTGTTTCCCATCTTGTTTGGAATTTTCGATTCACAATTATCGGACCACTTTTCTTTTTTCAGCCATTGTGTAAGCCAACTTTAAAGGCAGGTAGCATTTACGTTGTATACAGTTATAGCCGTATTCTCTGATAAAATTGGCGAGTCAAGTTGAGTGGAGCACGACAGCGCCACCTGCATCTCAATGTTGTATTTTCACGGACATATATTTAAACAGCCACTTTAACATTGATTACCAGAATTTGTTGGCGGGCCTGATTAAAAGTCATGGCGGGCCATGCCCGGCCCACGGCCTTATAATTGACAGGTGTACTATAGGTTCACCATACCTTAAAAATTACCAAATAAATAAACAAATACATTTATAAATGCTCCCAAATATTTAGATTGAATAAACAAAGTGTCTGACTCAGGGACTGTAAAATGACTGACTGAAACTTAATGAGTTCTGTAGCTGAAATACAGCTCCACATACGGCCATTAAGCATTATAACGTGATCATGTAACCGTATAACGTATGATGCGTGTTTGTTGTTGCAATCGACCAGTCACTTCACAAGTGAAGATGTATCCCGTCTCTCCATGAAAGAATGTGATCACATGACCAATATTCTCTCAATATATTTTAATTCTATGGGCTGCTGAGATTCTGACATTTGCTGTTTGATCAGTGCAACAGCCTTCCATGTAATTAATAAAATACTGAAATCAGAATGCCCACAATATACAGTCACATTCATTAATAAATCAAAAAAAATATCATTTGTGAGTTGCTGTGGTAGAAAAAGATCTAAACACTTCAGGATGTGCTGTTATTGGAAAATAATCCACTTCAGGGTGTACTCGGCTTCAAGTCAGGCGACATTACAGTAGGGATGGCAATATAGACTTAAAACTATATCGTGATATTTCATAATTTTTTTGTGATATAAATGACTATATGAAAACAGTAAAATTCAAACATCTTTTTGGCCACAAGTCCAATCAACATAGCGTCTTGAAAGCTGTGCAAACACAAACATGGATCCAAAAAAGTAAAACTTAATCCTGACCATCGTCAAATACTATACCAATTAATTAGGCTGAAAGATAGAATATGAATTTATTCACAAATTAAACTTCCAGTGACAATGCAAAAATCAATACTCTCAGGATTCATAATCTAACCACCGCCTTCCACCAAGCTTGTTCTAGGTCTACATGCGAGATACCCACATTTATGCATGTAAACACATCAACTATATTGTCAATATCGCTGGATGACAAATTCTCATCATGGGGAGGAACTGTACTGGCAGATCATGGACAAGATGATATGGCACAGCCTTATATCACACCACCCCAATGTTGATCTTCTCAGATTATCCTGTTGTGTGGAGTGCATATAATCCAATTCTATCCTCTATAATCTAATAACAGTCCAACTGTGAACTGAACAATTATCAAATCATAACGCTTTAAAGGGTTATTAACACCTCCCTTCAGCTCAAGTCTACCTCACAATCTTAAATGGGTGTGGCTGACTATGAAAAGAAGGGAGGGGAGTGGGTGTGGCAAGGCATGGCAGAGGGGGGTGGGCAACTGTAATCTGTCAGTGGCCCATGCTGACTCTCACTAAAAATCAGGGGAGTGTGAGGAATTGTAAGATTTAATAGCTGGCAAAGTTAGAAGTCCAATGAAATACATTGACGAGAGTCTGTTTTTTTCCCTTTAAAAGTAACTGAATGCACTGTTACATATATTACATATATTGGATTAATCATAATTTCATAAAAATTTTATACATATAAATATACATATACAATTTTATTATTATTATTATAAATGTATAAATATATATAGTTTATATACACACTATAAATGCATATATTTGAAAATAAGTTTGTAATTATGTGCAAAAAAAAATGCTTCTGTACATACATCTACGTACCTTCAGGACCCCAACAATAAAGATGGATATTGACAGCGAAGTTTGCATCGGCGGCAGTAAGCAGGGCTCTGACAAGGTGGAGGACTTCTCTCCTCCTGAATCTCAACACACTCGAAATCTTACACCGCTGAAACAAAACAAAGACTTGCGACCCATAAACGCCTCGCTCATCTATTAGTCTGTCTTAGGAAGGTACCACGTGCTGTCATGAATAATTAAGAGAGACAGTGTCTTCTCATAGGATAAGAACATGCAGTCTCATGAATAATTGGACAGTGAGACAGTGACGTGTCATCGATGTACTATAGTAAATTGCCTCGTCGCTGCCTGTGACGTCAACACTGTGTAGATTTTAAACCCGGAAGACAAAAATAATGGAAAAGAGCTCAAAATTAACCAGTTTTCTCCTACAATTAATATTAACGGATGTGCAGATTATCTTTTATGATGTGTGATACGAATGCCTCTGTTAAAATCTCAGAAAATGCAGTTTAGTGTTTCATGGCACATTAAAATGTTTAATATTAATATGACTACAGTATAAACTTCCATTAGGGGAACCGTGAGTGTCTGAAAATCTGAAATTTTATCTCGATGACTGATAACCAACGACAATGCCCTGTTACATATATTCGATTAATATAACTGATCAATAGTTAACATTTTACAGAAGAAATCAGAAGAATGGCAACTGGCATGTCGCGCAATGGCTTGTATCAGAGGTTTTAATTCTGCTTCACCTCTGACTTATGCTACACATGTAAAAGCCATGCCAACCACATCTCCACAACCATGGTGTTTCTGTTTTTGCAGCAAGACACACTCAGCTAGCACGTTATGCTGCGCCGATCTGATGTCTGCCATGATCGTTTTGATTTAACATACACATACAGTCGCAAATTATGTGGGTTTTTTTTTTTGTTCCGGGCAATTTCTGTGCTGTGAGGGCTTTGACGACAGGCAAAGATATGAAACCTGTTGAAATATGTCATTATATTTGGGGTCTCTCACACTTTCCTTGGTTAAGATGTTGTAGAGTAGACTAAAGATTTTTACACAAAACATCTGGAGCTGCACGTCATACTAAAAATTGCAACTTTTTGAAAAGCCCATTCTGTAATCTAGAATTAACATTAATTTTTTTACAACAAGTAAAATAAAGATAAAATAAATCAAATATGCATATGAATTCATTCGCTAATTACATTCATAGTTAAGCCTATGCTGGATGATGATATTTGAAAAGTGAAAAGTGATAAATCATGTCCAAAGAAATTCACATACTGTCTAACAGACACAACTTCAGTTTATACTACTACATGGAGGAAAACACCACTACTTTATACTACAGTTAGTAATTGTTTCAGGTTTGTGGAAGTAAGTAAGTAATTCAGTCTGTGACCGAATGAATTTCATCCACCTAGTTAATATAAAAGTGCCTTTCATGCCCCACTGACTAAAAGAAGTCACACATGCAGCTCAATCCCCAGAGACCAAGCAGAAGCAAAAGCAGCCGGGTGTATCGCCTGCCCCCTGTTTCTGCAGGCTCGGGCAACACCCAAAATTACAAAAAGCACATTGACAAAGCTCATGACTCACCTGCTTGCCAGGCTTACACACTTCTATTTACATCGCTCAACTTCAGGTTACTAGGCGTGTGGAGAAGCTTTCAGGAGCACTTTTGTCAGCTAGACTACAGGTGCTCATAGGTGTGGCTCTCCTCCAGGCCAAAAACAAGCAGGGTAAAGAACACAACTATTGTAGGGTGCTATATTTCTATAACGGCTCCCAGTTATTTACGCTTTTTCTTTAAAGTGATTAGAATTTTTTTGTTTTTGTTTTGATGCTTCATTCTTCTGGTTCTAATTCATGTCTGAGCTTTTAGCTTTTAAGTTTGTATTCCTAGTTGCCTGGAGTACAAGTTGGTTTATTAACCAGACAAAGAAATTATAATACAGTCTGTACAGGATTTCACAGAGTTTTTCTTTTGAGATTGCCGCGGCCAAAAATGCTTGATTTTGCGTTTCATGTTTTTGTTTGAAACACAAATAACCTATTTTAAAATGTTAATGTTTTGTTTTTTATAGCACTTCTCTCTAATATACTTCTCTATGTGTACAGCTGAGGAAATCATAATGAGGATCAACAATTTCTGTTTGTTTAAAACTCTAATTTTTCTCAGTTTTTTTGGTATTACATCCTTGGCCAGTGTCTTTTTCTTTTTTGGAGTGCTATTTCAAATGCTTTTGTTTACTCCGGCACTGTTTCTAGCTGTAGTGCTGTTGTGCGCTAACCATGTTATCTGTACTCCCGCAGACTCTTTGGGGTGCTTTCTTGGTGGTTAAACAAATTCATCATGTTTCCTTAGTCTGCCAATCTTGCCTTTGCATATTTTGCAAAGAATCCTGGATGTCTGTTGTGTAAAATTCAAAAGTTCCATGTAAATGATGTTGAATTTTTAGGCGCCAACTCCTCTGTATTATTAGCCATGTATCTGCGCCATGCTACTAGGCAGTAAGCTAAGGAACCACCTAGTCTCAGCTGTTTTTGGTTTGTTTGTGTGTCGGTCAGAGAGAGCGCAGGCTGGACTAGTAAATAGATTAAAGGCTGGTTCATAAACAACTTGGAATGCCATGTCTGAATGTGTTGAGTGAAGACATTTTAATTACTTAATTGAATAATCTCGCATTAACTACCACTTTTTGGTTTCTGGGCCACCAAAACATGGGACACACCCAGAGCTATTTCCTTATTTCTGGTATATCCACTCCTGTAATATCACTTATTTACGTTAGTGCATGTAATACTATTCCTTTTTTTAATGACAAACTATGGTTTAATCAGTACCTTCACTCACTGTCCACCACTACACTTGGGTTTTAGCAACAAGTTTTTAAGATTCCTTCCTGTGTCCGACTTCCACATTATAGAGTATAGTAACAAAGCTGCTACATTCGTAAGCCTGTAAACCCGGCTGTAGTGGCTGTGTGTGTGAGTTAAGGCCGTGATCTAAAATAAGAATAAATAAAATATAATGCAATTATATTTAAACTCGATTTAAACTCAATAAAAATACATCTTCCGTCCCAAAGAAACTGTTCATGAGTCTAAATAATGTGACAACCTTATTTTTTGTGTGTGTTTGTTTGTTTGTTTAATTACCTTATTACTTTTTGGCTTATTATCTTACTAAATTTAAGAGTAAGGGAAAATTAGAGAGACTGAGGAGGGAATGAATATTTACAGCTGCTATAAAACAAGTGACAGACTTGTAAAAAATAAATGTAAAAAATAGTCTGGGGTGTGTTGTTATTGGAAAATGAACCCTAGAAGGGGAAGGTGGGGAGTTAATCACACAAAGTATATAATCCAAGCTTTGGTTTTGTTTTTTCCTTACCAAGCTCACATATTAGGAAAAAAAATGAACGCTGATCATGTGATTCCATGAAAACTGAATTTATAGGGCTCTACAACTTTCATTGAAAAACATAAAGCAAGACCGAGAGAGCGAGAGAATGAAAGAGAGATACAATGATGTGTGAATGCTAAAGCAGCAGTAGAGTATGAGGCCAGCCCACTCCGGGTTTCCGTTTACACTCTGGCGAGAGCATGCATCAGTCATGGAGCCTAGAACTGCTAACTTAATGCTTTTTAAGTGGTTTAACACTACCTGGATTCTACACATTTACAGTTTGATGCGACTAAGATGTGACGTCATGACAGAGAATTTTCTCACAGATAAAATACAGAAAAAAATAGAACAGAAGGAACACACTTCCAAATTTCAGCAAAGAAATGTAAAGATTCGCTGACGATGCTACCCAACCCTCACGTCACACAAGGAGGTCTCTGAGCTACCAGCAAACAAATCAAAAGTTCTTTCATTAAAAAACTGGAGCACATTTAGTTTCCTCACTCAGTTATTTATACACAGACTAGACAGTCTCGCAATCCTGGTTTGTTTAGCCGCTTTTCCACTGCAGGATCTTTTCCCCAGGAACTAGGGACTTTTGGAGGTACTCGGTGTTTCTCCACCACAGGGACCAGGATCTAAATGGAAGTTCCAGGTCTAATATATATCCTCTTCAGAAAGTCCACCACTGGAGAAGTGGTACCTTTTCAAAGTTCAAGACCTTTGGGGGGGGTGGGACTTGGGTGCTGAACATGCTGATTGGTTGAGTGAATGCAGCATTTTTCTTTTCCAACTACCATTTTTAAAAGTCTCTTGTGGTGCATACAGTAAAGCTGCTTTTACACCAAAATTACCCATAACAATTACCCAAAAAAAGAACTTTTTCCAAGGAACCATTTGGTTCCTTCAGGTCTTTGGTGTCTGCATTTCCATCTCGGTATAAAGTACCATGAAGATTATGTAAATTAGTCTGGGTTTAAAATTTTGAACATTAACAAAAGAGTTTGCTGTAAGCATACTGGTGGTCTAGTGGGTAGGATTGGGTGCTCTCACTGCTGCTCCCCAGGTTTGATGCCCAGATCTCTTAACTGACGATATTTTTAAGTATACTTTTACATGGCGGGTCACCGTTTCCAGTTCCCACTGAACTTCATCCTCGGCATATCATCCTCGGCAAAAACATCATTGTGTTGGTTCGAATGGCAATAAACAACTGTTACTGTTTGCACCGCAAAAGACTATTAAAAATGGTGGTTGAAAAAAATGCTGTGTGCACTAAACCAATCAGCATGTTCAGCGCCCAAGTCCCACCCTCCACAGTTCCTGGCTTTTGGGGAAAAAAAATACCATCTGACAAGTAGGGATTTTGCGAGGGCTAAATATTTTACCAGGAACTTAATTTAGACCATGGTCCCTGTGGTGGAAACACACGAGTACTCCCAAAAGTCCCTAGTTCCTGAAGTGGAAAAGCATCATAAGAGTTTGAACACAATGGAGTTTCAGTTTGATTGGTGCATACTTCCATGCTTCACATCCTCGCCAAGGGCTTGTCGCATGCAGTCATATGTCACCAGACTAATTTATCTAATCTTCACGGTACTTCAGACTGCGATGGAAACGCAGACACCAAAGGTCTGGAGGAAACTAATGGTCCCTTGGAAAAAGTTTCTGGGGCCAATTGTTCAGAGAATTTTCAGTGAAAACACAGCTTTTGAATCAGAAATCCTTGACAACTCTCTTCTCCCCCGAGCCAGTCAATTCTACAATAAAGCTTCCCCATATTTCTACAACACTGCACAAACTTCACTCCATGTTTCTTCTGACAAGTGTAGAAGCTCTTTATAGGTTCTCTACATCCATGGTTATCAAAATGGGGTCCAGGGAACTCACGGGTCCGTGAATTACAGCCAGCGGTTCCATGATTTTTTGTTGTTGTTGGAAATCACAATCCACCATTATACAAGAATTAAAATATGCTTGAAAAACTTTTTAATCACTTGTGAGCTGTTGTTTTATGGACATACACACTACAAAAGCATATACAGTAGATCAGATTTACACACTACTATATGTAGTATAGTATCTTTCACCTGGAGAAATCCCGAACAAAGCACGCCTAATACCAAATCCTGCTTATTCAACAAATAAATGCAAGTGCTATCTATCGAGTAAATGTCTGAGTTTGACTGTGGTAATTGTTAGTACACTACTTTGTATGGAAACAAGAAAAGAGAAACTTGAGAAAAAGAGGGGGAAGGACTGGTTGGGGAGAAACGAGCATTAAGCACGGTTTGTCCAAAATTGTGTTTGTACAAAAGCAATATTACTTGTTTCAGCTGTTCAGAATCGCTTCCTTCTTTTGGGCGTCATTAACTCCGTTTGTCGTGCGCTTTTATTTTTGAAACTTTGTAGACTCTTCACATTCACAAACAGTTCACACTAAATGAAAGGTAATATCTGAAAAACCTTAATAGGTGCACTTTAAGATGTATGATGGCAAAGCTAATCAGTGACAATGAAAAGAAATGAAATGTTAACCATAGTAACTGAATAATGATATTAGTGGTATAATAATGGAAGTATGTAGGGGTTAGGGGATGAGAAACTGAAAACTAAATAGAATGACAATTAGTTATTAGCTATTTTCAGAAAGTAATTGCCTAAATAAGCTAAATATAAACAAAGCCGCTAATTTGCAAATGCCAATAAGTCATTGATAAGTGAGACTAGATCAGCTGATATTTGTCCATTTGATAGATTTTATTGTATTTGAGGACTGAGATGATTTAGGCACACAGTCGCACGATCAGTATCCAGTTTAGAAACTGGACTTATGAAGCATAAAAAGCATGCATGTACTGAGCACAATACAGAGCAGACAGCCAGTTCAGACTTTTTCAGCCAAAACAAACCACACTGTCTCCAAGTCTCCAACACTGTAAATGAAGGAGTATAAAGACAGTTTCAAGTGAGCCTTCTGTACTATCAAACACTAGGCTTTTTTAACTCACAACATGAGTGGAAAAAGAAGAAGAAGAAGAAGAAGAAGAAGAAAAGTCTTTCGTCAAGAACAACTAGTATTACGTCCTTTTCTTCTCTCACAACACCCAGGCACGCAGTGCAAACCTGTCAGTTAGGATAAAACAACAACCCTAACACTGGCATTAATCACACATTTTCCACAAGAGGAAACTTTTACAAGACTACATAACAAACACTACAAACATTTCAAAGTACTTGTACAAAACTGCATGCATTAGCTTTTGTAGAATTTATGGTTGCAATGTTTCAGGTTTCCTGAAAACTGGTGTATTATAGTGCAATTAGATTCAGGACAAGGTATCATTTTCTTGTTCGTGGTATACCAGGTATATATATTTATTATTTCCAAGAGCGTTGCAGTTAGGATGACTTCCTGATTTGCACCCAGTGTAAAGGTCCGTTGTGACCCTGACCAGGATAAAACAGTTACTGAAGATGGACCAACAGATTTATGTATGTACGTACATGTGTATTCCTTTATTTATTTCCATAACCTTGTCTTCACCTACATATACGGCATTAACTCTTTCATATCAGCGAAACCCATATCACTTCATCTGTTGAATAAACAAACACATTTTAATGAGTCGACATTTATTTAATGGTGTTTTTCCACTTAATCCTCAACATTAAGTGTACAGGTCACTGATCAAGTAGATCCATAAATGTGTGTGGATCCATGAATCAAAGGCAAAAAAGGAAGACAAGTCAATCACAAATCACACTTCACACACATCCACCTATGCTGTTTCAGTACAGCGTATCCAAAACAGTGCCGCAGGGCAGCATGGAGTCTATCCCAGGGAACACGGGGCACAATGGGGGGACACTCTAGACAGGGTACCAACCCATCACAAGACACGCTCACACACACAATTTGGAAATGCCAATCAGCCTACAGCGCAGGTCTTTGGACTGGGGGAGAAAACCGGAGGACCCCGGAGGAAACCCCGAAAGACAGGGAGAACATGCAAACTCTGCACACAGGGCAGAGACAGGTTTTCGAACCCTCAACCGAAGAATGCGAAGCAAAACCAAAAGTGTTGGATGGAAAACGAATCTTACCTGTCAGGGAGTGTTGGCTGTATGTCGCTCATTGGGCTTCCGTTTTACAGCTTGTATGCAATTTCAATCCAAATGGCATATTTAAGGTCATGGCATCAGTCAGTGTGGAGCATCGGTGGGTTGGAGCGTGGAAAAGTCACCACACAATAAAAAGTCTAGACCATCTTCAAGTAATTATCGCATCTTCAAGACAAAAAAAACCAAGTCCGACTTAAGAGGGGGGAAATGGCCAAAAGACGTCCAAATTCCTGCATGGGTCATCAGATAATGGAGAACGCAAAACCTAGCACTTACACATCCCAAAATCGAGCGTTTCAGCCCGTTATAAATGTAACAAATAGCTCGACTGATGTAATCGACCTGAAATCCTTGCTTTCTTAAACTTCACCCGAGTTAGAGGGAGAGAAAAGAAAAAAAAAACCTCTGCTATCCATCAAATCTCTGCAACTAATCGCGCAGGCGTGGAGCGAATATTCGAATATTTCATCAACAAAAACAACCCAGTAGAGAAGATTGTTCTATTAATATCCAGTATACAGACCCAGTCTCTTCCCCACAAAAGCGTAAAACACTTAATGTCACGCAGCACACAAACTGTTGCATCAACACACACACACACACACACACACACACACACACACACATATATATATATATATATCGCACTAGTCGTGTAAATATTTGTAATCTAAGTATTTGTAAACTGCAGGCATAAAAACAAACAGCTCCAGCCACTAAAGCTAAAGCTAACTCCGGCTAGCATCCAGACAGTTAGTGCAGAGCGAGAACTGTTTCAAAACAAGTCGACCTGACACCAACATGTTCGCGGCCCGTGTGTGGGTCTAAATGTTTGCTGTTTGTTGTTGTTGTGTTAGAGAAAGTTTTGGTACCCATGCAGCAGTACGCGGCTCTGATAGCAGTTTAAATAGTTTGGGTTCATTCTTCTGTGCAGAGATTTTCCACTAAGCTCAAACAAACATTCAGCTTGTGAACAAAACAAACAAACAAAAAACTCCGCTCGTTGAGAAAACAGAGGAAGAATAAACGAGACAAGAGTTAACACCGATAGTAAGAGATGCCCGCTGCAGGGAGAGTCCAGAGAAAAGCGCGTGCGTTCCGGTTAATCCACACAACAGGGACAGTGTGCTGAGTCCGAGTCTGAGACTCTCTCTCTCACTAACTCATTCTCTCTCTCACTAACTCTCCCTCTCTCTCACTAACTCTCTCTCTCTCTCTCTCTCTCTCTCTCTCTCTCACAGGCACACACACACACACTAACTCTCTCTCACACACACTAACTCTCTCTCTCTCACACACACACACACTAACTCTCTCTCTCTCTCAATCACACACACACACTCACACACTAACTCTCTCTCTCTCTCTCTCTCTCTTACTCACACACTAACTCTCTCTCTCTCTCTCTCTCTCTCCCTCACACACCAACTCTCTTTTCTCTCTCACACACACACACTAACTCTCTCTCTCTCAATCTCACACACTCTAACTCTCTCTCTCTCACACACACACACACAAACTCTCTCTCTCAATCACACACACACTCACACACTAACTCTCTCTCTCTCACACACACACACTAACTCTCTCTCTCTTACACACACTCACACACTAACTCTCTCTCTCACTCACACACACACTCACACACACTAACTCTCTCTCTCAATCACTCACACACTAAATCTCTCTCAATCACACACACACACACTCACACACACTAACTCTCTCTCTCCACACACACTTCACACACACTAACTCTCTCTACACACACACAACACACACACACTAACTCTCTCACACACACACACACACACACAAACTCTTTTTTTCTCACACACACACACACTCACACACACTACCTCTCTCTCTACACACACACACACTAACTCTCTCTCTCTCTCTCTCACACACACACACACACACTAACTCTCTCTCTCTCTCTCTCACACACACACACTAACTCTCTCTTTCTCTCACTAACTCTCTCTCACACACACTAACTCTCCCTGTCTCTCTCACTTTTCTCTCTCTCTCTCTCTCTCTCTCTCTCTCACTCACTAACTCTCCCACTCTCTCTCTCTCTCTAACTCTCTCTCTGCTGATCAATTTTATCTTTGGACCCTGCTGGGGAAAAAAACAACAACAATAGAAACCATCACAGAAATTCTAATGGTTTTGACAACAAATACCATTACAAACCATCAGCTAACCATTAAAACCATTATTGGTCCTTAATAGTATCTTCTAGACATAACATGCCACCAATAGAAGGCAACAAAGTACCAGTAGAGACCCACAGGGCCCATTACAGTTTTTATTAAAACCAATACAAATTCTATGAAGGTTTCTATTGTTTGTGTTTGTTTGTTTCAGCAGAGTACTGGGACGTTACACCAATACAGTAAGATATCTGCAACACTGTAGTGATACTTACCTAATACCACCTCCTAGTGTGTAGACCAGGTACTGCACCTAGACAGGTACTTTAGACTGGAAGTAGCACTTGGGAGTGTGTGTGTAAACCATGTTTAAATCTTTGTGTGTTTGTGGGAACAGGCGTACAACACTCTGGATGGGATGCCAGTCCATCACAGGGCACCTTGCACACACATTCACACCTAGGGGACATTTCAATGCACCAATCCACACTCCAGTTTGTTTTTGTGTGTAGGGAGAACTTTAAGACCAGTAATGTTGACTGCATGTTCACGTGCCGTTTCCTGTTCATCTGAAAAGACTCATCTCCCTCCATTTTGAAGCTGATGCTCAATTCTGCAAAACTACAGAATAATGAGTACTGTTAATGTATCAGGGGCTGCAGTCATCCTTTATGAATGACTCATATAAGTCATACATCCTAAGATGTAGATATGCCAGAGAGTGTGTGAATAATGCCGCTCACACTGCTGCTGTTTCTGCATGTGCACACAGTCATGCACCTGGCAACTCTTCATCACATCGTGCTGTATCACACCATCACACATGGATTATTTTCCTACATCAACAAGCTGGATGGAATTGATGGGTTGCTTTGTCAAGAAATGCTAGTTTTGTGTATAGTCACTTACAGTACATGTATGTTACTGACATACAACCCCAAATCTGAAAAAGTTGGGACAGAAGGGAAAACAAAGCAAAAAAATACAAAACAAAAAGAATCATTTGAAAATTCAATTCACCCTGTACTATACTCAAAACACATGAACAAATTTGATGTTTTACTTTGTGAATGTAATTTATTTTTGAAAATATCTCAACACACTCCAAAAAAGTTGGGACAGTTGACTGTTTAACACTGTGTAACATCAGGATAGTCATTACAGACTCATGACGGGTTTTAAGACACTGATGTCTCAGGGGTCAGAGATCACACGCGTTCAGAAGTGGTTTTCAGCCTTTACGCGCCGAGATTTGACTGGATTCCTTGAATCTTTTAATTCTATTGTGCAGGAGCACCAATGAACAAATCACATGTGTGCTCTTACCCTGAGTCTGCTGTGTTACAAACATGATCTCTATTTACATAAGCAACACTCAGTTATTACTAATCTATGTTAATAAATTTATTCTTACATTTCTAATTACAATTCCATTTAATTGAATTTTATTGAGGTGGGTTTATTTATTTTAGAGCTGATTATTTCACCAGATTTACAGCACAGCACCTTTACTGCTGCTGAAGTGTGAATCGTTTACACCAACGTTTATTTACTATGATAAAGACCCAGACCATTTGTGCAACATTGTTTAACTTGAAGTGTTTATTAATTCAGCTTTTTATTTTCGTTCCCGGTGGGTCGGTGCAACAGAGGGATGACCTGAAAGAAAAAAGCAGAGTCGTGTCAGTCTACACAGTGTGTGTGTTTCACAGGTACAGATATCAGATGTTTTTATAGAACAATTATTATCAAATCTTTTATCATGGTGTATATTGTTGCAAAATTGTGTTACTATTACATCTTTCTAGATCATTTTGTTGCATTTAACAGTATTGTAACTCCACATGTGCTTTGTTTAGGTAATGGGCAACAACACCTATTCTGTAAGACATTACAAGGACAGCTGTGACTCGCGTTGTGGACCCTCTGTATGTCCTCGTGTGGACTGAGGTTGGAATTGAAGAAAGAAACGGTTGGGTTTTAAAGAAATAAATTATTTCAGCAAGAAATAAGTACACTAGTAAAGTTCTCCACGAGGCTAGAGGGCAGAGCGAGGTTCTCTCCGAGGCCAGGAGGAGGAGGGATACTCTCCGTGAAGCATGAGGGGGGAGCGGTGTTCTCCGTGGAGTGGAAAGAGGGAGTGACATACAGAACAAAGCTTAACAGGAATGCTGAGCGGCATCCTCAGCAGGGAGATGGAACAACATTCTCAGTCTACTTGGCATGCTGGATGAGATCCACAGTGGGGGAGGGAGGGTGGGAGATGGTTCCAGCCTGGTTGGAAGGCTCCCCTTTGGCATACCCCATTATGGAGTAGATCACATAGAGCCATTCCCGATTGGCTTCTATGAGGGAGAATTTCCCCTCCTTCTCCCATCTCGGCTTTTCCCTCTCATACAGGGCCTCTTGGACCCTGAAAAATTCTGCTGCATCCATGTTGAGGTCTTACGGTCTGTCACGAATTCAAGGTGGAGACAGATGCAAGTGCAGATACTAAAGTTTAATAAAGAACAAAACAAAACTAGAGTTGCAACAACTAAGCGATACAATCGATAATAATCGATTATGAAAATCGTTATCAATGAATCTCATTATCGATTAGTTGGTCTGCGCACATTTAGTCATTATGTTACCTCTGTTCCGAAAAAACGCTTCGGGGAATAAATACTAAAGTTGTGTCCCAAATGCAGTTCTATACACTTACACTATGCACTGTGTACTCGATTGTCTATTGTGTGAAATCATCTTAAATATAACACTAGCGGGTTTTTTTTTTACTAACTGGAAGTATAAGCCACTTCCTGGTCGACGGCACATGACGTCATACGCACGTAATGCAACGCCGCTAGCTTGAGCCTAATACCGACACTGATGCTTCTTCAGTTTACTGTTTATGCAAGCATTATCTTTTATTCCCAACATGACCTCAATCACCATCAGGCAGAGGTGAAATCGTCACGTGACTGAGGAAGAAAGTCCTCTAATGCAGGGGCGCATTTTAGATTAAACACCGCGGAGATCAAACAGAGATGCACGAGCACAAACTTATGTTTATGTCCAAAATGGTCCACTGTGTGCAAGGGGCAGGGGAAACCGGTGCAAGCTGCTTAAATGGCTTAATTTAATTCCAGTTTATCATTATATGTTGTATTTGCGCATTTGCAGCGTAACTTTTATTATAGTTTATTATAACGTAGGGCTGCACAATTTATTGAATATCGATCACATTTACTATTTTGATTGCCCACGATTACATGGACATGATCGACTGCCATATTGACGTGTAAAGTTCATTCACCAGATCAAATCAAGTGCTCCTAAACTTACAGCCAATAACCATAGCGTGGTGCTGGGATAACATCATTTTGTATCGCCAAAACCCGGAATCGGGTTAGAATTTAAGCACTCGAGCTGCCAGTTTCGCTGCGCAAGGGGAAATCATGACACTAACATGATGATAAATGGTACTATAGTGGTTGTCGGGGACATTAAACGTCATCACGCAGAACAGGAAAAAACTTTGCAGATAAACTCAGGGCTCTACAGTGTGACCATTTCACCATTTCAGTGCGACTGAAAATACTTTGTGCAACTGTGAATAAATATTTATTCGCACTGGTGCGAGTGACCTGTTAGGAGTTGTATAATACAATCGGAATAAAAAATACAGGAAGTCTAAAATGCATCAACAGTTACTTTCACATTGCTTTTCATCTCCTCAGTCAACCGAACACCTGTGTAAATACTGCAGAGAAGCCATTATGATGAAGAGTAACACTGAACATCATCTGTGTCTATCAACTTGCCGATCTCACAAACCGCCATCTTTATCGATCCCGCAAATTGACCTGAACCTGCGACCTGTTCGTGTAGACACAGCGGCGTCGGGCGTGAATAAATAAATATTAATGCTAACGCTACAAGGTGGGTTTCATTCAAACTTATTTATTAAACAATTTCTCACCAATCATTATCAAGATTAGCAACTGTTCAGTCTGTAAACATACAGTACACTGCCACTCTCGTTCACCAACTCTAATATACAGTGCATTCACTTCATTTAAACTCAGGGTTGCCAGATATCTCCAGAAAAGTCAACTCCAGTTTCCAAGTTTTCATTTAAATATCCCCCAAAAAACACAATATTATCAGAAGACATGGAAACACTGTACTGGAGAACCATATTATAAGTAAAAAGAACAATATTATAATAACTTCATAAAATATAAATAAAGTGATAAATGAAATGTTTAATTACTATGGATTACATTTCATATCAATTTGACATTAAGCTTAGTTTGCTATATCCTTAAAAGGATATTAACCTTTTTTTCCCATAATATGAATCATTTTTGTGTTAGTCTTCTTTTAATTAGGACTCTTTATTGTTTAATCTATTTAAAAAGAAATATTGTATGCTTACCAGATAGAAAGCACATTGGGGAAGGTGTCGGTGATAAGGTCATGAGCCAGAGCCCTACCAACTGTTCACTCCACTTCTGGCTGACAGAAGGGGTTTGTTATGTGTCCCCATCTCGGCGGAAAGCGGGTGTATTTGCGGCAGGGCCATACTCGGTGTAGCGGTGTGTATGTACGTTCGGCCAGTTCGTTCAGTCACAGTCGGGCCACAGCTGGACTTCAGGAGCTCAACCGCCTGGGAGGAAAAAAAATGTTCTGGCGGTGAAATCAGTTCGGATCCTCGAGTCTGCGGGTCATTCTTCGTTTTCAAGAGGAATCATTTCAGCTGAAGAAGGTAAGCCATTTAGTTGAGTAATTCCAGTCTACAATATTGTTTGATGTGTATCATAGGCAGGAGGACGTGGTGAAGTGGCCACATTGTATATTCACTCATGCAGTAGATCCTGATGGATTTTTCTTTTTATTTATTTTAACGCGCTAATCCTCGGACAGAAATGAAACAGCCCTTCCCCTGTTTCATTTCTGTCCGAGGATTAAAACGTCTAAATGAATAAAACCAAAAAGCCATCAGGATCTACTGCATGATTGAATATACAATGTGGCCACTTCACCACGTGGTCTCTCAGTTGTTTGGGACAGCAGCAGAGTCTGGAGACTCGGAATAAATCCTGATTCTCACAGCTCGACACTTTTATTTAAAAAATTATTATTTTTTAAATTGCTCTACAATTTAAGACACAAACTCCTCGTTTATTCCTTCCCTTTCCTCTTTTACTACTTTTTTTATTTGACTTTTTGTTCCTGAATGTTTGGTTAGAAGCCTCTCAGAGCTTGCAGCATGCTGTGGTCCTGTTATTAGATCCTGTTGGCCACTTTTCATGAGAACAGACATGTTCAGCTCAACAATGTATTTCTTATGGCGTTTCTGAAATTCTTAGCCTTAGTCTAGCAATATACTTTTTTTTTTTGTCTCATCGAATGATCCTGAAGCGATTGAATAATATTTAGATGAACCTGTATTTTACAGACAACTATAAAAAGGGCAGGAGGAAAGCAGAAGAAGGCAGGACCGGGTCAGACCTCCAGTCAGACGCGGAAGTGTCTGGGTAAAGACCACCAAGGTGTAAAACATACTGATATTTGTTCAGAACATCACTGTTACTGTTCCTTGATGCTCTGAGGCTGTATTTAAAATGAAACATTGTAGAATTTGGCAATATAGTCAAAATTTTAGAAATGTACATTTAGTTTGGATCAATTTAATTTTTTGTCCAGATTGGACCCCCTGGAGGTCAGGAGGATTGATTGTCTGACTCCGAGGATGTGTGCCACACCAACCAAACACATTCTTCCATCTGCCCCCACTGTTAACTTCCCAACAGTCACCCCAAACCCCACTTTCACCCCTGTTCCTACCATCACTTTACCAGCAGCAGCACATGGCTCGTTCACAGAGATGCTGCAGAACTGGCAGCCAATGGACGATATACAATGTAAGTGTATTCTTCTTTTTGTAGGTATTAATTTTGTAGAACATTTTTCCTCACTTCCCTTAACACAGTGTTCTCTTGTAGTGCTGCCAGGCGATTAGACTTTAACCCCAGGAATCATCAGAACCAGGTATTGCCAACTGTGATTTCCACTCAGCCAACTTACTGGAATTTGTGTAGGTTAGGAATGAGACTAAGGATGGAGTTGTATAGTTTTGCAGTGTGCATCATTTTTCAATATTGTTAACTTCTTTATGATAGCCATACTGAGGGAGGTGTTAAATTAGTGATGGTGCTGGACCAACAAACCACTTCAACTGCAGGACGTCCAGGTGCAGATGAAGGTTTTCTGCCCCTGCAAGACCTTCCTCAACTGCGTAGACTGGAGAAAATGATGCAACAGAGCCCAGATTACAAGCAAAAACTGGTGAGAATTTTGTCTCTTTCTTAACAATTGCTTGCACAATTACACAGATACTGAAAGCGTTACTTTTTTTCTCAAAATGAGACACTCGTGCTCAAAGCACAACATTCAACACCACTTTGATATGAGGGAACAGTTATGACCTAATCTTTATCAGGAACCAAGCAACCATAAAGTCAGATTTTTAATTTCATTGCATTATTTATAACTTGATATTATGGAGTTGAATATAACGTAAAAACAATGTCCGCTTTAACTTTATTAATTGTGGAAAGTCCATGGTAATCTAAAACCGGGATAATCTATGGCTAGGTGTGCATTACAGATTTGAACGAGGTGTTCTTTTCCTCCACATCCTGCATTAAAATCGTTTAATGCACACCTAGCCATGGATTACTCCTTACATATCATCTGAGAGAGACAGATAATTCTGTATGTAAACAGATATACTTACCGTTCACGACCTCTCTGAGTTGGAGAGTGGCCAGTGAAGTCTTTACATTGACTCCCCTCCAATTGAGGTTCTTTGCCAGGGAGTTGGCGATCACCCTCTTCAATATGCGCCAGGTGCAGTCACACACATGCGCCCTGTCGATAAGCTCCAACCAGTTTACCTGAAACTGATTTTTTTTTAAACAATAATATAAAAATTAATAAGCATGTATTGCCTCATCACCTGTGTCAGTGCTTCTCATTACTCCTGCAGTAACCCTGCCCTGTGTTTTCCATGTTTTCCTCCTCTACCAAAGATAAGGTTCCTTTATACAATGTCTTGGCCTCCCCTAGATAGTTCTAAACACTAATGTTAATTTTCACCTTTTTCCTCTTTCAAATGGATTAGTAGTTAAAAACTTTTCATTCTTGTCTTACCTTGAGATGAGCATCCTAGGGCAGAGTCCATCTGTGAACGGAAAAATAAAATACTATAACAAGCTGTAGTAGTGCTTGGTCCACATGAAACGAATCAAACCTCAGTGGACATGCTGGTAGACTGAGGTAGATGCTCATACCATCTGGGGTGCCTAGAGGTTCCTCAAAAGGTCGCCTAGCACTGTTCATTCCTGTGGTATGAATAGTATAGCTCAGTATAAATGTTCTGGTGTCAATGTTCATACACAAACTGCTCTACACCTTTAAGGTGAAACTGTAAATCTCTAGCGAGATATCCTCCACATCACAAACAAAAACAGTTCAAACTATAAGGCCTTATTTTGTTGGGTAGTAATTTGGTTGATGCTTTACTTTGTGAAATTTGTTGTCAAGGTACAGTATAAGTCAGCTCATTTTTATGGTAGGTCTATGACAAGTGCAATAAGCAGATCAACCTCAGCCTATTAACAGTCAAGATACTTTAAATATTGACTATATTACTTTGTTTAACAATGACCATTTTGCTTTAGTAACAGGTGTGTATATCTGAACTATTGTATAATTCTTTTGTACATCATATGGTACACTCATGTTGACTTTAATGATTGTATGTTTGTGCTTTGACCCTTTTCTGTTGGTGTCTTTGGATATATCTCCTCCTCATCAGTGTCTTCACTTTGCTCAGAATCAGTCAAGTCTATGTTTTCAAACAAAAAAATAAACATTTTGACCATCGAAAAATTTTAACATTGCAAATGTTAGTTAAAAATCATAAATATTATTGAATAATAAAGATTTAAGGTCTGTATGCAAGGGATTATCTTTAGGCTAGGAATACTTGTTAACCTTTACACTAAACTGTAAAATATTATTTGTAACTTTAATAGCAATACCTTCAATTTCAATCTCTTCTATTGTTTTGCCCTGAAGATTTGTAAGTGAACCTTTCTCCTTGGCAAGTAGTAGTTTGGATATTTTGGCCAGCTGGGCTGTAGCCTCTGGTAGCCTGTAATACTCTGTGTGGACATGAATATCATGGCCCAAAAAGTCAGCAACTTGGTCCAACTCATGGTTTTTTAGATTTAGGACCTGTGACAAAGTTGCAACATGTTTGCGTAATTTTGTTGAATTTGTGTTGGAGTTCAGGGTTTTGCGCACCACACTCATTTGCATAAATACTCAGTTTGTCCTCGAAAAGGAGTCAAACAGTTGGGTCTTTAAACAGGAATGTGTTTTCTTCTGGGACTCCATGCTCTTTTCTTCTGCTTATGAGGCATGTGAAGGCATCAACCATGTCTTACAATAGCAACACTGCAACCTTTCACCCCCTTTATCCCTAATTTCCACCCAACTGAAATGTGCACAAAGTTTTTGTTCAAAGTTTGAGTCCAACAGAAACTTCCTTATGTAGGGCAGCTGTGTCCCTTTCTAGGAAGCCTTTTAATTGCATCTTTGCAACCTCTCCTCCACGTCTTTAGTTGAACAGTATTATTTTAGCTAGAGTTGCTCTGGAAAGTTCCACACAGGCTTATGGAATCTTTTTCGAGTTCTCAGATGCTAAACCAGCAATATTTTCAAGATGCTGGTGAAGACATCGCACATCCTCTGTGGAAGGGAGGGTTGAGGGATGGCTTGTTAAAGTGCCCCTCATTCAAGGTGGTCAAAGCTGTGCGAGAAACAAGTTCAGACCATTTTGCATTATATAGCCTTTTGAATGTCTGTGTTGACTTTATCCCCTCACTGTCTTCTGCCATTAGAGCTCTGCAATGTATAATGTCACATATCTTTTTCAAGGAGATACCCAACTTGAGAGCAAGGCTTAAGTCTGGTAGGAGTTATTTTCGTCATCAAACCCAGACATCTTGACAGCTTGAAAAACCACCTTAAAATTTACAGTTCTTACAGCATCCTCAAGAGTCTGTACTGAAAATTCTCTTTGCAGAATCAGCAGAAGTCTTCCAAGTTCCCGGAGCTTCTGTCGAATTTAGTCATTTTTGGTGGGATCCTGTCCATGTTTATTGAAAAAGAATTGGGCCAGCTGAAGAATGTAGAATTCACTCCGCAAAGCAGCAGAGATGTCATCATCTTTCATTACAGTTAATAGCTTCCAAACACCCTGCGATATCTGTTGACACAGAGCTGTATTAGATTGTTGAAAAAGACAAGACCATAGTTCTTCCTGGCTCTGCCCGAACTTCCACTGGTTTTGAAAGACAATTTCGAACGTGTCGCCGCAGATCTCTACAGAGAAACATTGCAAACAATACATACAATGCACATAGACGCAAACCAAAGAAAAAATATAGTTCAAAGGACTGAGTCTTAACAATCCGGGACCACTTGCTAAAACATCTTTATTGTGTTCAAAGTTCCCTTTGTTCCGCAGTTTGTCCAGCATTTTTTACGTTGTTTGGAGTGGTTTGGCAGTGTCAAAACTCGAGCAACATCCACATTTGTTTTCTCATGGATTTTTAAGTGATGTGTAAATTTTGACTGTGGTTTTCCACAAATGCAGCAGTAGTTCTTCTTGCTTACTGATGAGGATATATTTGAAGACTGCACACACAGATCTTCCCCAGTTCCTGTGCCATGCTCAACTGTGCAGACTGGATCTTTTGGCAGTGAATCTTGGCAGTTGATGAGGCTTTCTTGGCATTGTCTGCCATTTTGAATTTCTGCAGTAGATTCTTTAGACACTTTAATACTTTGAAAGTTTGAGAATTGTGATAAAGACACCAAGCTCCCTTCTGAATGTCACGATACGAAGTTGGATACGGATGCAAGTGTGGAAGTTTTAAACATTTAATAATAAACAAACAAAAGACTTTACAACTAAGAGACAAAACACAGCAGCATAGACAAAAGCATAGTAAGACAACATGACACAAGGAAGCAGTGCAAACAGTGGCTATATATAGGAGTGCTCGTTAACCAGGAAGTGAATTCAGGTGCAGGTGGTCATGTGACTGATGAGTACAGTGCAGGGGCTGGGAACTGAAGTCCAGAGTTTCTTCCCTGATACCTGACACTGAACTGTCTGAAGAAGTATCAGGTACATAGTCCTCATCTGGCATGTCCACACTGGAAAATTGTTCTTCGGAATTCTGAAATGAAAAAAAAAAAACCTCTTACATATTTTTATTTTTTTTAATGCATTTCAAAGGAATAGTTTACCCAAAAATAAAAATGTCCTTATTATTTACTGAACCCCAGGCCATCCAATATGTATATGACGTTCTTCAGCGGCAAAGAAAATTAAGTTTTGGAAACGTTCCAAGATTTTTTTCCATTTAATGCACGTGAATGGGGCTCAGCGTAGACCCTTTTTGGCCGACCAAAATCCATATTTAGTAGCTTAAAATTAATCCACACGACATAATTAATGACTTCAGCTGACAAATAAAGGGCTTGGCGAAACGATCAGTTATTTTCAGGAAGAAAAAAATATATATATACTTTTTAACTACAAATACTCGCCTTGGTCCGGCAACCTCTCCGTGACGCATGCGTGTTGGGAAGGTCACACCCAAGAGGTATACCGCCCCATTGTTTACAAGTGTGGAGAAGGAACGCTGTCCAGAAGTTTTCTGTTCATCACTGTATATTAGTATTTGTGTCAGGTTATTGCTAAAAAAAAAAAAAGGTCCATTCAGGTGTATTTCCTGGATGCATCACGTGTGTGTGTGATCTTCCCAACGTGCAAACGTCATGCGAGAAGTCATGAAACCGTCTGATGAACGTGCATCACAGAGCTGGCCCAATGTGATAATTTGTAGTTCAAGTCTGTATGTATGTATATAATTTTTTTTCTGAAAATTAGATGGTTTTGCTAGAGAACATCCTTATATGTGGACTGGAGTCATGCGGATTACTTTGAAGCTGCCTAAATATGGATTTGGGAGTGTCAAAAATTATCTACGAGGATCCCCTTTTACTTGCATTAGATGGAGAAAAATCCTGGTATGTTTTCCACCAAAACCTTAGTTTCTCTTTGGTTGAAGAAAGAAAGCCATATACAGCTTTCATTACCTGGCAGGTGAAAAATGAAAATTTTTCATTTTTTCATTCATTTTTTCAATGTGATTCATTTTTTCAAGGAGTAGCTCACCCAAAAATTAAAAATTTTCATTTTTGGTGTGAGCTACTCCTTTAAATGTAATTCAATAAAATACGCTTACCGATGTTAAAAGGTCAGGATTGCATTTCTTTTTTTCTTTTTTTTTTTTTATTGTAGCAGGTTTTGTGCCAGAAGCAGGAGCAAACTAGACAGAGGATATAATGAACATAAGGTTGGTTCATGTGATTCACTCTGTATGCATATAAAGAATTAAAAGTTGTTGCAGAGAAAGACAGGCGAGAAGAAACAGTTATAGATGGAAGTGATGGATGGATAGAATGTGAGAATAATTGAAAAGAGGAAAAATTAAAGGTGATTTAGTTGGAAAGAAAGTGATGGAGGTCAATGGATCCAAAGAGTATTACTGAAAACGTGACTGAGGGATCGACTGCTAAGAGAAAAGACAGAAGAGAAAATGTTAAATTAAAAGTGCTAGATAGATAGACAGAAAATAAAGGACAGAAATAAAAGAAAAAAAAATTACCATTTGCAAAAAGATAGATGAGAATATTTCTGATATAAAGCATAGATGGAGAAATAGATGAGTGTTACTAGAAATTCAATGATTCAAATACGTTGAGGTAAAAAAAAGTGGTCCAGACAGATAGAAAAATGTGATAGTTGACAGAACAATAGATAATTGGTGTGAAAGAAAGTGTGACTATAAGATGGAAGAGAAAGGAGATGAAAGAAAAGTTAGAGAACTAAAGAGAGGTATATGGAGAGAGAGAAAGAGAGAGAAATAGACTGGTAGATAAGAATGAATAACTGCTAAACAAGTGAAGTAGGAGTGTATCCAACAAATACACTAGAGAATGAGAAATATGAATAGTGGGACGTAGGTAGACAGATGGAGAGAGTTTGATAATAGAAAGAATGAAGGAGGAAGGAAGCGAGAAAGAAGAGAGATGGGAGAGAGAAGTAAGACAGATTAATAAAGAGATGGACTGATGGAGAGATGGATGGACAGAAGAAGCACTCAGAAGAATACAAAGGATACGTTTTACTCAGAAGAGTATGTCAACTTTTTCAAACTAAATTAATGATACATTTAGAATGGGGGGGGGGGTAGCATGTAGGCTTTCAGTTACACAATAATTTAGGGTTTTATGGTAAAACATTCAGAGAAAAATCTTTTACTTGTCAGAACAAAACACTTACCATTACATCTCACACCAAGCCACTTAAAAGCAGAAAAGGGTCCACTACAGCTGTCACATTTATCCAAGCTTGATACTACTGAAGAGATTACATCACATTTGCAATTCTGTTTAAAAAAAATAAATACAAATCTGATTATCCTATCTTAAGTGGAAAAACTCTAAATAGATGTTGAGATTAATTAGAGAGTTGGGGTTTGAATAAATCATTTTAATAGTTCCATCATAACAAAATGTATGCATCACTAATGTATTACATTGTATGGCATAAAAATAATTATGGTACAAATATGCAAACTGTTCCTACATTTAGTTCTACCCATCCCCACAATACACAGTATGACACCAACAGTAATTATGGGGACGTACAACACACAAACCATGGTCAAATCTGAATGTAGTAAGAGAAGCACTGAACTTCTGGCCGTCTCCTACAATACACAGTATGACACCAGCAGTAATTACGGGGACGTACAGATGCATGCTAATTCAGAATTGAAGATAGATTTGTTGTAGTGGCAGCATTACATTGAAATTAGAAAAGTATACAAATGGGGTGTTTAACCGGCAGTCGCCTTGCAGAGCACAGACGTCACTAAATACGTCTGTACCATGGTAAATAAGGGCTAACTGCTTAGCATGTGTGCATGTCTAGCTAACGTGAACATGACCATTACAAAGCAACAAATGACTGGCCTGTCTTAATATCAAATATAGTTTTTGTGACAACAAATACATAAATTCTACTAAGCAGTGACTGATTATTTGTTTTTATGATATTTTATTCTATCTGGTATAATTTGTCAAGAGCTGATCACCGAGATATGTAGCAGCAGTGGTTAATTAAAGTAGGACCTAAACTCTGCAGACCAGTGGCTCTCCGTTTGCAGGGTCTATACCTTTCCAGGTTACAGACACACATACACTATACAGTCAATTATTTACTTTCTTTTTTACATCCTGTGCTGCACAGCTGACCAAAGCACTTGACTGCTGTTGTGTCAAGTGCTTGTATGGATTCAAATAAAGTACCAACACCTTAAGCTCTTCACATGATTGACAAACTGTTTTAACAGTAAACTGTGTTCAAATGACTGCAAAACTTGAGTAAAATATACACTTTCCATCTCCGTCACAGATCATCACTTTAACAACAAGGAGCAAATATTCCTGTCGCCTGAATAGCTTTAAGTTCATATAACATTTCCATTCGCAACATTGCTGTTTGGAGTGGAATAAAAGTATAATGATTGAAAAAGTCTGAATATAATTGGAACATTATTCAAAACCACTCCACATGTTGAAGCTAAATTCTGCTCAGAAAATTATCCAGAGCCAAATCACTTGTGAAAATTAAGTTCCATCTGTAAATACCTTGCTTCTCCATGGCTAGTCAGAATCCCCATAGTTATAGCTAATCTCTTGATGTCCTTTATTGAAAATAAGCTGTTGGGTTTCATAAGATTATTGTTGACAAGTCTCCCTAAAGAGCCATCTTCTCTGGCAGCATCAACCCTGAAACAACAAGAACATAATGTTAAAGGTTACAAGGTATAATAACACTATTGAATTATTCAGTGAAACTTGCATTTACTTACCGTGTAATTCGGTCAATCATGTTTCTGTATGGACTTCTCATCCTAGTTCATCACTACTGCTAGTTGGAGTCAGAAAAAGGTGATCTTGGGTGATCTACAATATACATACCATAACTGTTCCATTAAAACGAAATAAAAAAATAAAATACTTGGAGTGCACGATGGTGTACTCCGTGCCTTCTTTCATATTCTTGTTTAGTTATGACTTCTCCTTGATATTCAACGAGAACATCTCTTTTGAAAGTGGTAACAAAGACAAGATCATTCAGGTGTAAGAGAAACATTTAACTCCCCCCCGAAATACACCAGCAGTAATTATGGGGACGTACAATACACAAACCATTGCAGAGTTAAATCAATACTTATGCATAGGTCTGTGTTACTCACCTTTAACTGAATTGATGTATTTGATGTCAAATCCATCCTTATCTTTAAACGTGGATGAAAAATATGCAGCTTCATCCTTCGATGATAGTTTGGCCCTTCGGGACGTTGTTGCTGCCATCTCCTGCAAAGGAGATGTTATTAGTCACTTTACAACATATGATTTTTAGACATTACTAATTTTATCAACTATGAGTTTATACTTTAATTTTTTGTAGAGGTTGGAAATATTAACAATATAGATTATTTAGTACTATTTACATGCGAGTAACCATTACCCGTGAAACAGGAAAAATATGTTGGACCTTAAATCTGTGTTTAGTATTTTAACAAAATTGATTTGAAACATGCTGCTTTTCTCTCTCTCAACCACATTAAGACTGTCACTAAAGAGAATCATTATGATATGGCTAAGATATACAGATTATATATTTATATTAGTTGAAACCTAGAGCTACAGACACCTACAGCAACATTACTAATAACTAACAGCATCTTAAAAAAGATAGTTCGGACTAATTAACAAGGACATTTATAGTACCCAAATCTTCCACAAATTAAATGTGATCTCAATCTGCCAATAACTTAATGTAATCAGCCAGTCAGTTTTCCACCCAAATAAGCACACTACAAGCTGTTTAGTTATTACTTATCTTTACTGTTATATAACGGCAAAAAAAAGTCCTTATATAATACATTGTTGATTCCACACTGTGAGGACACGTTACGTAATTGCTGCCACCAAAGCTTGCTTGATTAACTTCTAGCGCTAATTAATTAAGTCGTCAAATTAACTGCAAAATATTTTTTAACTTTTAACCATTGTAATATAAAATTAAACTTGGCTTAAACAGTTTCTATTCCTGAAGAGTAGCCACATGCTTTGAGTTTTATCATTAATCTTACCTGAACTCTTTTCACCTTAATGCTTTTCCAGCAAATGTTTGTCTCAGCAGTAACTGGGTGGAGTCGAGTCGGAGAAGGGTCATCAAATCTTCTTTTTAGTTTTTTTTTTTTTTTTTTTTAAGCAATGTTAATTTTTTTTTATTTTAAAATTTCTTTGCACAGAATGGTAAAATAGATGATTCATGGTGTGCATAAAAAAAAACATCTATTTACTATTCTGTATGGAAAAAAGACAAAGATATACGGTTTGTATGATCATATCTCTATACATATACTTAATTTTATGTGGATGTGAGGCTTATAAACCTAAAATGTTGTTTTGTGTTATTATTAACGTGAAAGCACTACTATGAAAAGTAGAGACTCTAAGCTTTACAACAATTTAAAACATGATCATCTGAGTACGCTGTGGGCTTTAAACGTTAAAAGGAGATGTGGAATGATGTCATTTGGACCCGCTACCAAGTCTGCCTGAGTTTAAGGCTGCATTTACACTACATGGCTCAATTCTGATGTTTTCCTACCATGTAGCACAGATAAAATATGACCCATGAGTGTGTAAACAGGAAAAAGCACGTGGATTCCAATATTCTCAGATTTATTTCAGGCCTCATTCATATGTGGGAATAAATCTGATATGAATCAGATATGTGCATTTGTGTCTTCTATGTAAACAGACAGATTGGATATTCCCCTGCGTCGTACATAATTGAAAGTGACGTGGCGAATGACAAACTCAGGTGGACACCAACTCAGGTGGACAAAAACACAACTCTCTGTGTTTTGTTTACCTTTAAATATGGTGTGGTATACAAAAGCTTGTATTATATTTTCAACTGCATCCATTGCAAATTGCACTGTTTTTACTTCCTTTTCAGCCTAAGCTTTTCCGGTCATGTCTACCTTGGGTTGTTTCACGAAAATATTTGTATGTGAGCTCACTTAAACTCAGACAGAAATAACCAAACCACTCAGAACAATACATTAAAAATTATGAAACAGATCCAACCCATAAATTAATAATAAATGTAGAATAAAATCAAACACAAATTAAGGCCATAGATAAAACACCAGTAGCGGTAAGGAAAATAATAGCAAGTACAAGTGGTTGAAATTAGAACAATCCACTGATGAGTTGATTTAAATGCATTAAAAACATTTCACTCATTAGACAGTTATTTAAACCTACTGAGTGGCCTGTAGTGCTAAGTTTTGAGTGTGAATGAGACCGACAGCTTCAGGATATGTGTTGTTCCAGAGTGTGGATGTTCTAGTTGCATTGCTTCTTAAACTTTTGTGAAAAGGAAGGGCAATAAAAATAATGCTGGATGAGAAGGGTCCTTTAGTACTGGGGTTTTCCCCCGTCTGAATGTGGAGGAGACAGTCACTCCCAGGAATTTCTGTCTGTCAAGTTTCAGTGTTGTTGATAACCAAGAGTAGGTGGTCCCCACAGCTCCTGTAAAAGTTTCCTTGTTTGGGAAGCATTTAATTCCAGGTTGTTTGCCTTATACCAGTTCACCAAAAATGCGATCTCAATTCCATAAGCTATTTGTTACAACCTCATTGGGATGGGAAGTTTTTTGTGTGCTGTGCCATATTTTCTGTGCAGGTCCGAACTCCCTCCCAGAGTTTGCAGCCTGCCGTAGTCTGCTGTGCTCCCGCCTCCCAATCACTGATTGATGACCATATTTAAAGAGGAAGAGGAGTGAGAATGGTGTGGGATGTTGGAGGTGGTTATGTGTGAGCTGGTGTTAGGGGTTTGTGTTGCTTGCCTTTGTGGCTATATAAATTCTGTTCTCTGACTGCTGTTCTGGTTTTAACTGCGAGTTTGGTTGTCCCTTTATCTGTTTGTGTATTTTCTTCACCACTGAATATATTTCATTTGGTTTACCGGCAGTAGGGGTGTGGCTGCCATTTCTTTTGGGAGAGGGGTCATTTTGTCTCTGTTTTTGGATTAGGTAGTTAGGGAAGTGTACTTGTTTTTTCTTTGTTATTTTCCTTTCATGCAAGCTAGCTACCTAACAAAGAATTTTGTTTATTATTTTGCCCTTGGCCCACCCTGAAGTTATGCCTGGAGTTCTCTGTACGTTCTCTGTAGTTATATGTAAATATATTTGTGTTTTACAATATACCACAACCTTTTTGAACAAACCTGTTTGTTATTCCTGGTGCCCTCATTTTTAAGGGCAATTATATTTTAATCCCGAGCTGGTTACTCTGTACAGCCTAACCTAGACTGGGATGGAACAACATGCACTTATGTTGTCTGCTGCTTTAAATGCTCGAACTATTCTGATTGGCACAAAAAAAAATCGTTCTGAAAGTAATTCCAATGATATCGTTTCTCTGAGCCTCTATAGTTATAGTTGTGGTGTGGACTCTGTTTTTCTTTTATATTTAGAATGATTTTTAGAAGTAGATCATTATAGTTATCATCCTTGGTGT
Organism: Ameiurus melas; assembly: GCA_012411365.1. Classification (NCBI taxonomy): domain Eukaryota; kingdom Metazoa; phylum Chordata; class Actinopteri; order Siluriformes; family Ictaluridae; genus Ameiurus; species Ameiurus melas. The sequence continues at coordinate 16,209,706 of CM022759.1, read as the reverse complement.
GAACAGGCCTTAACACATTGGTTTGATAAAATGCTAAATTATGAGGACATTTCTGAAATTATGAGGACATCTGGTGGTCAGCCAATCAAAATCCACACACATACCCGAATATTCATGAGCAGGTGCAGTACCACAGACCCAATTACAGGGGCACTGTCTCATACACACGCTTAACACAAAGTCAGGTCATTGTTAATTATGGGGATTTCTAAAGAAATTTTGGATTTCAGTTCCCTCTACATCATGGGTGTCCAAACGTCCGGCCCGCTAGAGGGTTCAATCCGGCCCGCAGGACGAATTTTGAAAGTGAAAAAAAAAATGCATAAAAGACACAAACTTGTCATTTTTAATAACATGCTATTCCTAAATTATCCGCTAGGGAGTAAAAGACACGGCACATCTCTGGGACTGAACAGCAGATGGCAGCAATGCGACGTCTGCTGTTTGTCATCACGGTGTAGTCTATTTTCTGCTCGTCCCCACACCCTCATTAGCAAAAAATGTCTGCCAAAAAGCAGAAAAGTGGATACAGAGTGTAGAGTTTTCAATGAAAAATGGACCGCTTCCTATTTATTCACAGAGATGAATGGGTAATAGTTAAAAAAAAGTGCAATTTAATGTTAGTCAACAGCTTCAGTACAAAAGAGTTTGGTTTGGTGGAATCCTATTGTTCATGCAATGCCATAAATGTTAGTGAAATACTATATTTTTCAGTTCCAAATACCTGTGAAGTTTTTTTTGCATTTGTACAAGCACTGTGAGCAGTTGTGATGCACATATATGTGAATGATAATCAGAAGCAAATTGCCTGTTTGTCTTAAGAAATCAGAGGTTGTTCATGATATATTTTATAAAAGGATATTTCATTTATATTTAATGTCTTTGCATGAAAACAAAGTTAAAAACATTATTATTTATAGGTGATTATACTATGATTTTACTGGCCCGGCCCACTTGACATCTAATTAGGCTGTATGTGGCCCCTGAACTAAAATGAGTTTGACACCACTGCTCTACATATACAAGCAGTGCTACGTTGCCTGAATTATGAGGACATTGACCCTGTCCTCATAATACAAAATGTTCCTGTAGTGTGGCGTGTATTCATGTGAACTGTCCCCATAAATAACAAGGTGCACACACACACTCACACCCAAGTCCTACTTTCAGACTAAGAACCTGTCTCGGTGCAGTGCCTGGTCTATACACTAGGAGGTGGTATTAGGTAAGTATCCCTACAGTACTCTGCTGAAACAAAGAAACAAACAATAGAAACCCTCACAGAATTAGTATTGGTTTTAATGTAAACTGTAACGGTCCCTGTGGGTCTCTAATTTATAAGAAAAGTAATGCCCATAGACTGTTAGTAATTTTGATATACTTGGAATCTTCAATAAAGGATGATATGAAGGCTGGCTTTCATTATAGATTGTCCATGTGGGAGAAAAAAAAACACCTCTTAGCTTTTCTACTTGTTTAAAGGTCACGAAATGTAATACTCCTTACCACTTTGTTTTTTTGTTTTTTTTTCATAAAATTGTCCCCAATACAATGGAAATGAATATTTCTTTATAGTTTTATCGTACCATTATTATAAATGATACAGGTGATTTGCAGTAGTCTATCTGTAGACATCTTCACAGCAGACAGTAGAGCAGTCCATGGCTAATATACAATAACTGAATGTAGTTTGTTTTCATGGATGAGCTGTGAACTCTGTTCAAGATGCTGTCTTTTTAGATGTAGCTAGGATTATCTGTGTAAATTATTACTAGGGATATACCGATACCAGTACTCTGGTGTCGGCCCGATACTGTGCTCATGTACTTGCAAAACTACCCCGATACCACTTTATGACGTGACATAGCCTAACCTCTTATCAGTTGAGCAGGTAGTCGGAAGAGGAGCAGAATCAGCAATTTGGAGATATTTTAAGAAAAGCGATGATAAAAGTAGAGCAGACTGCAAACTATGCTATGCTAAACTGTCAAGAGGAGTGGTAAAAAATAGCTCATTTAACACTAGCAATTTGATTAAACATCTAAAGAACAAACATAACGCCGAGTGCAAAGAGTTTGCAGTTTGCTAATGCTAGTGTAAGTGGGGTTAAGGAGAACTCGTGAAGGTCCAATCTCTAAACGGATTCGAATGACGCAGCCATACACACGTAGTAATAAAGCTTTTACTAACTTTATTGTCAGAGCTACATTTCCTCATGGATCACTGACATTAACTTTTTTGCGCTCTCCCCTTGCACATGTCCCCCGACCCCAACATGAACTCAATACGTCACTTGCACAAGTGCAACAGCACAACTCAACACAATTATACTGAAATATAAATGACTCATAACATAAATTTGCCTAATCGCACATAAACATTTAAAATAAAGCATTTAAAACTCTTATACAAAATATAAAAGAGAAATAAATCTCACACTAGCAGCAGGAAACAGCAACAACCAAGTTTGCAGCAAACGCTGGAGAAGCGAGAGAAAATGTCCAGAGACAACCCACGGGCAGTAAAAATAACAGAAGCTTTTACCGTTCATTGCTCTTGATGACCAACCATTGTCAGTTGTAGATAATACAGGATTTCGTCATCTTCTTCGTCTACTTGAGCAAAAGTATTAGATTCCCAGACGTCACCACATTACAGATACCACATCACCAAAGCTGTACGACTTGGTGAAAGAGCGCATCAGGAACCTGTTGCAGGACATTTTGGCCTTGAGCTTCACCACTGATATTTGGACTAGCAGTCTCAGCCCAATGTCTCTCATAGGTTTAACAGCACAGTGGATTGATGAGGATTTTACTCCCCAGAGAGTCGGTTTACAAGTAGCACAGTTTAGGGGTTCACACACTGCCCAAGCCATAGCAGGTGTGTTTGATGACATGCTTCACACGTGGGGCATTCCGAAAAGTGTGAAGTACTCATATTGGTACTTGGTATCAGCAAGTACCCAAATGTAAGTACTTGCACTTGGTCTGAAAAAAAAGTGGTATTGGTGTATCCCTAATTATTATTATTTTGTTTAAAGATATAATTTTTTCATTTAATACTGAAAAAGCTATAAAATATATTTACATCCCCCTTAATGTATCATGTTGCCTTCTTGAGCATAAGTGAATGTTTGCACCTTTTGTAGTAGTCGTGTTCGAGTCCCTTAGTCATCCTCAGTGTAAATATGATGGATGGATTTCAATATCATATAGTGTTGGAAAGGAGTCAAATATGCTGAAGATGCTGTAAAAGCAAATAATGTGCAGGACCGGGAGGATTATTCTGAAGAACATTGGACAGTTATAACTGCTCAGAAGAAACAAGGGACTCATGACCAACTATCACAAAATATAAAAACAGTCGTAGACTGTTACCAAAACAAACATTTTGGTAACAGCACATCCAGGTTACAACACACAGTATTAAGAATCAAGGGTATGTAAATTTTGAACTGGTTCATTTGTGTAAATTCAGTCACTGTTGTGTCTTGTGGACTATATGTAAAATGTTATGTGAAATAGCTTATTCAGGGCAGTACTAAATAAATAACAAAATACAATTTTTATAATCCTTATTATTTAAAAAAAAATGTATTAACATTTAGCAGATTCTGCAAGGCGTATGTAAACTTATGACCTCAACTGCATACATAGTCAAATGGGAACCACATGCTAGCATTTTGTGGAGAAATGTTAAGTGTTTGTTTTGTGACGGTTGGCTGTAAAGTGATCAAATCTAAACTTTACATGAACCAAATTATTCTAGTTTCTACATCTGGAAATATATCTAACAATATTGAGATCCCAGACTTACTTCACACCCAAATATGAATATGGCTCCTGCTGTTCTGGTTGAGCAAATAATTTATTAGACTCTGTATGTTTATTATAATCCTTCACAACACGCAAAAAAGCATCTCAATCATATTGTAAACACATAGTTTAACAAATTGTATACACAAAGTGTAAATACATATAGCCTACAATATAGACATATACAATGTCGGAACACTATGCCATGATTGTGTACTAGTTGTGTTACACAATATTTATTGTTTGGGACGTGACGTGCGTACAATGTTTCCATTATGCGCTTTACGCCATTGTACACTGGTGGTCATCTACAGTATTACACTGTATTTTCATTCAGCTTTTATTATTATTATAATTATTAATCTCACTCAGTGCCACAGACCATAAAAACCTTTTTAATAAATAAGCAAACATTTTGAGTGTAAAAAGATTATGAAATCAATACATAATAGATTCATATTTGTTTCATTTATTGTCACTGTCAATTAGTTGAAATCCTTAATTTTACAAAAATGTAAAAACCACAATAAACATACTATTGTACACAATATTGCACAAGTTAAAAAGTGTGAAAACGTCAATGTGGTTTAAAGGAAACATTTTTCTTGCACAAGCAAACTTCTGAATGCTTCACAGTGTGTTGTTTGTCATTACAGTGTTATTTTTTTTAAAATACTGATTTCTCAAATGAAAACATGACACAAAAATGACTTTTAAGTTTAACATCCAAGTCCATGGGTTATTTCAATAATTAATTTGAAATATCATTCAGATTTAACCTTAAAACCATTACCCAGCTTTTCCTGGTCAGACTTTCTTCAGTGTTAACACCGAGAGACACTCAACAGGATCAGGCTAAAAGGGCTTTTTGATTTCTACTAAAATAGACTAGAAAAGTTAAAAAATCTGAAGTAAAAAAAATGTAAAAGCAATTATTTCCTTAAACAATTAATCAAAAATAACTACTATTTCAAGTGTATATCAGTTCTAAAAGCCAGTGTCTGTTATTCCTCTACAGTCATGTTCATAAAAACATAGTTAACAAAGTTAGATAATATTCTGTAAATTCTGGTAGAAACTATGTCCAGATTGGAAAGAACTGAAACTCCATTAGTCCCTCTTAATTTCTTGGCCGTTGATATCAGCATGTACTTGAGCCGGACTCTTCCAGTGCTGGAATTTCACGCTGCTTTTACGGTATGCAAAACGGAAAATGTCAGCTACGAACACCCACGACAATACATACATGGCCACGCCACCACACTTGATAATGAACTTTGGCCTGGGTGAGATCAGCTCGCAGTACAGCATGGCGCCGCCCACGAATACTCGCATAATGACAAACAAGAGCACGAACAGGATGTCCACCAAGTCGCCCAGGAAAGTGTTGTAGCGACCAGAATGCTTCAGGAACCAGCGGGTCTGCAGCAGCGGGTTAGTGATCTCGCTGCCAAAGATCACGGCGCAGGACTCGATGCCTGACTCACCCAGCCACAGGGTCAGCAAAATACCCAGAATGCTCATGGTGTGGTGGGCAAGCATTACCAGACCCTCAGTCTGGAAGTACACGCACCAGGCCATGTCGAAGATGAAGTAGCCTAGACTGAGCACCATTGCTGTGATTTGGACAGGGGTGTTCTTTGTGCCTGGAAATTATTTTCCAAAAAAATATTTTTAAAAATACATTTTAAAAAAATTAAATTTAATATTTTTACATTTCCTGCCCTAATTCATGCATGTTAATGTGGAAGTCTATTTGCATAAATCTTCTCTTGTAAAGCAATCTCACATGCTATGTATGATATATATTTCAAAATACTGTCAGTATTCTGCCGTTCTCTTTTATTAACCTTAAAACATTTAACACGGTCAACACACCCTAGATATCCATTCTTGGTTTCTTTAAACTGTAAACATCAGTTCTGTAAGGATCAATTCTTGAACTCATCCTATATAAATGAAATGAGGAAAAGACCGTAAAGCAAACATCATATAATCCTTCAATACAAATTCCTGAAGGAAAGGTTTTTTTCATAGCCATTTTATGTTATAAACTTAAAAGCATAAAAGTTCTCCACCTGTAAGTCTGCCTATCTCTACTACACACACACACACACACACACACACACACACACACACACACACACACACACACACATATATATATATATATATATATATATATATATATATATATATATATATATATATATATATATATATATATATATAATATATATATAAATATAAGTAAAAGAAAAAATCTCCTGAAAAATCAAATGTCAATCCAATAACCAAAATCCAATTACATGTGTATGGTTGTTATGCAAAGTTAGTCTATAAAGTGTTTTTACCTGGGTAGGTGAAAGGCCATGGTCCATCTATGTAGCCTATGTATGCAGTTATACACACTGCTAGGATGCCATGAAACAGTGTGACCAGCCGACAGTTCCATTCATAGCCACAAGAGCCGTTTGTGTAACACAGCAGCGCATAAAGAGCGATCCACCCAGCCAAGCAAACACCTACTCCAAGAACCAGCAGCGACATCTTTGAGCTGTGGGCTGAGATTTTTAATAAACAAATATCATTCAGATTTCCTCTTGCTAAATCCAAGAATGTCAACATCAAATCATACTTACCGAGAGACTTTTTTGAGACTTCTAAACTGTCAAAGCTTTATACAATCTCTCAAATACCGGAGATTCCTACTCAGACTACTCCGACCACTCCCATGTGTGCATGTTTGTAGGAACACAGTAGTGGTGCACATCAGGGATTGAGAAACGCTCAAGATCTGGCTCATTTCAGCATGTGTCAAAGACATTTAGACCAAAAGTAACTATGGCAGGACAGCAGTGAGTCTCACATACCAACAACTACATGCCCCATCTGAATGACACAGGAATTGAATAACATTATATTATATTAAATTAAATTAGCTACAGAGAAAGAAATGTGCATATTATAATAGTATAAACATTATTGTAAACAGTACACTCATGATCATTATATTATTATTATTATTATTATTATTATTATTATTATATTAATATGATATTATTATTATATTCATATTAGACCTGCTTCTTTAATACTCTGTAAAGAAGGCAGGAAACCATTTGCACAGAAATTACATGATTTATTTGATCTTAGATTGTACTATTAATACACAAATCTATCAAGCCTGTATATTTTTTACGTTCATTATGAACAGAACTATTAATGTAAACAGTCCTCTTGACAGCTAGTTTGTACTAGTTTACATGGAGGGTGCGCTTTTACTGTGATCTACACCTCTAACTGCTAGAACATTCAAGAAATAAATTCAAATGGCCTGCTTTTTGGAAACCCTCACCAACCTGCACATAAATACAGCCATCCTTTAAAAGCAATAATCACCTGAATTACATTGTAGCTCGGTGGCTTCGCAGTAATGGCCGTGTCCGCCTGTGTCCGGGCCTCATCATCTATCACCGCCTTCCGCTCCCTCATCTCCATGGAGACGGCGCGCGAGTCACCGCCAAACAAAAGCCGCATTCGTGCATAGCAGAAAAGCCAGAAGATCCCTGAAGCCCCGCCTACACGTCTGAAAACAACAGCGGACCCTGGTGGCTGGGAAACTCTACTTCACCTTCCTACTGTACTGTTCATTCTTTTCTTTGTTGCTTTTTTTGTTGTTGTTGTTGTTAACTGAGTTTCAGTAAATTACAACAAAGACATCAAGAACTACAATAATAATAATAATAATAATAATAATAATAATAATAATAATAATAATAATAATAAAAACAACACGTAGATGGGGGTTGGATAACATTTATAGAAATAAGTTGAAAGAATCATGTGCATAAGAACGCAGCAGCACTCCTCATCTTCAACCAGTCTAAGAGAACCCATGTCACACCCCTCTTCATCTCCCTCCACTGACTTCCTGTGCCCGCCCACATCAAATTCAAGGTCTTAATGCTCACCTACAAGACCTTGTCTGGAACAGCACCCTCCTACCTCAACTCTCTCCTGAAGGCGATCAATCAACGACCGACGCTTAGTAGTGCGTACTCAGCATGGCTCAAGGTCCATTTCAAGAACATTCAAACTAACTGTTCCTCACTGGTGGAATGAACTTCCAACCTCAATGTGGACCGCAGAATCTCTCACCAACTTCAAAAAACAGCTAAAGACTCACCTCTTCCCTGAACACCTAACCAACCCATTACATTTTTCTTTATTTGCTCGATCACGTACACCTCTACTCTGTGCACTTTGCTTCTTCTGGAAATCAATTAATGGATCTTGTATGGTAGCACTACTTGTATTGTTCTCTGCTTGATATATCGCTTTGCTTGTATTTTCTCATTTGTAAGTCTCTGTGGATAAAAGCGTCCACTAAATGAATAAATGTAAATGTAGATAAGGTCTTACCAGCTATCTTGTTGACTGGGTAGAAAACCAGAGCACCCAAAGGAAACCACTGAAGCATGGGAGAGCATGCAAACTCCGTGCACAAAGGGTAGATTCGAAGGGGAGATTCGAACCCGCAACCCCGGAGGCGCATGGTAAATGTGCAATACATACAACACCTACCCATGAATGTAGTCACAGAATCTGAAATTAACTCAAAAATTTTATTGGTGTCTGGGTCTGAATTTGTATCCAATAAATGTCCAGTTAGGTCCTAATTGTTTTTTGTTTGTTTGTTTCCACTGGAGCAAGAAAAGTGAATGAAAACTGCATGGATAACTGTGAGCAAACAGAAAAGAAAATTTAAAAGATAAAAAAAAGAGTAAAGAGAATGTTTGTTTTCCTAAACGGAGATGATTTAAAAACTAAAATGAGACAAGTAACACTCAAAGGCTGTCACCACTGGCCATTGATCAGGAACTAGTTAAAGAGCTGCACTATGATGATTTGGAGGATGAGGTGGTTCATGCATAGCAAGATGGGGAGGAGGGCTCTACTTAGGTTCCTGCCCAATGGCCCAGGATTTACTAATCCATTCCTGCTCTTATTCCACAGCAATATACCAACTATTCACTCATCTTCAGTAACCACTTTATCCTGCTCATGGTGGATGTGAAGCATTTCCTGTAAATAATTAGTCACCTGTTTATCACAGGGCACCCCACACACACTACAGGCAATTAGATTAGCGAGTCCACTTCCTCACATGTTTTTGAGAAGTGGGAGAAAACCAGAGACCCCGGAGGAAACTCGCACAGACGCAGAGAAAACCCCACACAGACAATAACCCGAGTAACACCAAACCCAGAGACACTGGAGCTCTGCCACCATGAAGTAATCACATATTTTGAAATGTGTTGTTTAGAACATAGAGCAATTCATCTAAAAGTTCAAGCAGATTAGTGTACAAACAATGCACCATAACTGGTCACGAATACCTCAAATGTACTCTGCCATTTGTAGGGAACAGGAAGTAGAGGATCACTTTATTTCTCCCAGTTGTGTCTTGGATCATTGTAAACTTATTTATTAAAAGTTCCAATTTGTCATAATATGCATTCAACAAAAGACAACTTTGAAGGCTTTCTGGAACATAGATTTTATTGCAAATTATTACTTCATAGCCATTTAACATTTTCGTAGAAAAATATTATTTAATTTTTTTTACACAACTCTATTACATCTACCTATAAAATAATCAGTAAACACTGATGCATCAAGGCACTTGAAAAGCCCAAAATTCAGTTTGGGAAGGTATAATTTGGCATTGAACATTCATCACTGCCTTATTTGTTTGTGACAAATTATATTAGCAGAATCAGTTATTTTAGTAAACAATCAACAAATCATTATAGACAAGTTGCAATATATATATAAAAAAAAAAAAAAAAAAAAAAAAACACTAACTCCTTGATAGTCAAAGTTCCCTCGCAAGACAATAGCATTTTTTTTTATCCTGCTCGAAAAAGGTCAAACATGTCCTGGCTTGATTAAAACCTTTAAGGCAAGAACACATGGTAATTTGGACATGAACTGATGTGTCCTGTTGAAGACTTGGCAGGTTATAAATTGTGACCTGGAGGTGGCGGTGTTGAATTCAAATGGCACTGAATAATATTGGGTTCAGGTATTCAAAACACTGGAGACAATGACGTTGTTTTTGTTCTCTTATACATAAAAAAAAAGGTACTAAATGCAAAGTTAGGGGGCAAAAATGCATTAGATATCCAAATGTGTGCAGAAAGGAAAATAAAAATACTGGTGACTTGTGGTTCCTTATCACAGAATACCATAGATATGAAACAGTGATTGTGGTGTTAAAGGAAAACTCCACCCTGAAATATGTTTATATTTAAATTTCCATGAAGGGTTAAATGACTCTGGTGCTAATTTATTAGTATTGTTTATGTTTGATATTTCAGTGATAAGTTAGCAGGTGTCGCTGCTATGACCTCACAGCGGGACGAAAGAAAAACAAAAGAGCAAAAACGTATTTTCTCACTCACTATGCCAGTGATGGCATACTAATGAGAAATTCCACCTAGCAATAGTGAAGACAGCAAACTTTGGACTCAAAAAGTCCAGAATACAACACAGCTATACGACACACGCGCAGAGTTACGGCAAAAACACAGCTTGGATACTTCGTGATCTACGAGATGATGGTGTCAGTGTGATGATTTGGATGATCTGTTTGAGCCAAGTTTACAGATGAGGACGTGAGACAGCTCGACGTACAAAAAAGGACTAAAGCGCTGCTGCATCGTTCACCTTATGTAGAGATGAAGGAAGGACTAAATCCCACTTGCGCCACTATCAGCATAGTCAAACGGCATTGTGGTTAATGAAGGAAGCAGTTGAACATGGTGAAAACAGTCTAACCTTTCGAGGAAGGAATTTTAAGCTGAAGAAATGAAACTCAGAAATTCGGAAGATCGCATGTTAATTATAAAGATTAACAGGTTAAGTTGTTCAGGGTGGAATTTTCCTCTAAATAAGCTAACCTTAATCAGACTGAAACAAACTGTTACAACATGGCAGTAAGACAGTGTTTCATGCTGCTCTGAAATAGCAGCAGAAAACTCATCACAGTCCTCCATAACAGCCTCAAACTAATTGGGATACCTCAGGGCAACAAAATACTTAAAAAAAAAAAAAAAAAAAAAAAAAAAAAAAAATTAAAAAGCGAGATAAATGTTTCTTTCTGAACATGTGTATTAGTCATGTGCTTGTTCAATAATATCCCATAGCAAACAATAAATTAGAACACGTGGTGAGCAGAACACAGCTTGGAAACCTGACTGAACAAGTTTTAGGTAATCAACAGATTATAGCTTGTTAGACTATCGACTGATTCACAGTTGCTTGGTCTACAGGAAGTGGATCTGCAGATTCTGTAGACACTCATTCCACCTCCACTAATAATAGTAAAAATATTTCTTTCTAAAGTCTGAAATCATCGCTGTGGCCTGCTGCATGGAAACCCATGAGAACTCTCACACACAAAGCCTTGCCTCATTTTATCTTGAGCCCCAGGCACTCGACTCTGTGCGAGATTATGCCATGCATACTCTCAGGCATGGATAGTCAAGTTCAAATGGCTCAGGGCTCAAACAAAAAAAGTGATCGCAAAAAGAGATCTGCTGAGTGAAGCTGAGCACGCAGGGCTAGGCCTCCTCCTCCCACAGACAGAGTTGTTTATGAGGCGTGTAGTATGTGAAGTCGTAGCCTTTGCTGCAGCTCTTGATGCCGCACTTGTATGGGGCACCGTGGCCTAAAGAGTCTTTGTTGCGGCAGTATTTGAGAAGGCACGGGTACCACTCGAGCCTCAAGCTGTAGCTGCAGGAGCAAGACTGCCAAAGATCCTTCACTGAGCGGCAGCTCTGCAGCCCTGGAACCTCCATAGCCTGCGGTAAGGTCTCAAACACGGAGCCCTCGATACCTGCAAACAAGAGGGTTGTTTTTAGCACAGACCATTAGAACAATGTGTACTTAAAAGGGATACTGTAGCAGATGTGAGATTACTACAAACAATAGTTGACACATTTCACTGCACTGAGAAAAGAACAGATGCTTATTCAAAATGTAGTTCTAATCGAAATCTAAGGGCAGCTGCTGTCAAGAAATTAGTAAATAAATGTTTACACAAAATATATTTCTGTAAAGAGCCTTCATACATTCTGTATTCAAAAGCATTTGGAAGTAAAACTATAATTTGTCCTTTCAAGGTTGTGTAGGGCTGGGTGATATATAGATATATGGTGCCAATAGTTTCTGAATAAAACATTTGAACAGCTTTGGTATGAAAGTCTCTCGTACACATCTCATCCTAAGGTATGCTTAATCGCTGCATTTCTGTGTTGTGTCATATAGTGCTGCATATTAAATGCTTATTCATGCCTCAACAACTGCCCCAAACAGGTTTTTCCCAATAATCCGTATAGAAAAATGGGTCAAATGATTGCTCATGATAATTTTGCACATACTACAGATGTCATGGACTCGATTATGTAAACCAACATGTTACTTATTACTTAGTGTACATCATTGGTCAGCAACTATAATGGTAAGAAACATAAAAATTCAACGAGCTTTAATATACAATAGAAACAATAATATAAAATCATACTTATTGAAAGTTGAACTGTAAAATGCTCTTTAAATCAATATGGATTCAAAAATTAGAAGTGTATATTATTCACATTAAGGTGAGGGGGGAGAAAAAAAAAATTCAGCTGTGTTATCTGTACCATGGGAGGTTAAAGGTCAAACAATACATTCTTCTACACTTTCTCAGAACTGGTTCCTGTTAGAATGATTTCTCAAAAGAGCCCTGGTTTCAAACACTAGCATTTCAAGTCAAGAAACACTCCACATCTGTGTGCACTGGAAATAAAAGTAGGCTATTTCACTGTACATGTACATTTGCTATTTGCAGTTGTGCTGACGCTAAAGAATGAAAATGACTTGGCCAGAGCCTTTAAGAGGAAAATGGCAGCAGTTTAGGGCTCAATTAAAGCGTGTTTTTGGCAGGCTGTAATTAGAAGCACATGCCCGTGTCCAGCCAGTGGCGCATGTCGGCCTCACGCGTGTACACGCCGTCGTGCGCCAAACTGCATGTGTTGTAGATGAGGGTGCTCAGCTGCCATGCCAGAGTCACGTTAACCGCCACGTTCATGCTGAGCGTCTCCGTCGGCCTCTTCTCCTCCGCCGTCCTTATGGTGTGTGGGTTTTTCTGCACACAGCCCAATTTGAATTCAGTTAATAAACTTGTCAGCTCAAACTAACACAAATCCTTCATTTTTGTTACACATTTTAAGTTATAAGACCCATCATTATAGGTCTGCGCTTTGCATCGTGTAACAGCCATCCATAAATAAAATACACACACACACCTATATACAGCCTATGTTTATACAATGTTTCTCAACCAGGGGCATATGGCATAATTACAGCAGCCCATGGGATTGTTTCTAACGTATAAATATTTTAAATATGTACAAGTGGTGCATATAATATATTTATTAATTAAATATTAAAAAATGTATTTGACATTTCTAGGCCCATTACATTTCAGAAAAGCTGCAGAATTATTGGTTTTAAAATTAACCTTTAAGCTTAGTCATGCACATTCACTATTTTCTCATGAACGTAGCTTAGTGTGCTCATTCTGGTGAACCCTTGACCCATGTGCACAGTGTTATTAGTTCAAGTTAAATAAATTTATAAGTTATAAATAAATGAAAATTCAGATTAAGTGTAATGTTGGCAATAAAATGCATATAAGACAGTTTACTGTTCACCCAGCCGGGAAAAAAATTAATTTTAAGTTTAACTTTGATGGCTATAAAGCAATAAATGCATGTCAATGTGTAATTATAAAGCATATTTTTTTTCCTCCCCACCTAGATTCTGAATGTTTGGTTTACTGCATATTGAAATCTCTTGTGTTTTTTGTTGTCACCTGAGGATATTTGTTTGTTTAAAGAAGTTGGCACGCAAGGACCACACAATTGTTATTCAGAATTCAGAAGGGTGTAATTTCTTTCTCCCCATGACCGTAATTATAAACTCAGCAAAAAAAAAAAGAAACGTCCCTTTTTCAGGAGACTGTATTTTAAAGATCATTTTGTAAAATCCAAATAAGCTTTACAGATCTTAATTGGAAAAGATTTAAACAATGTTTTTCATGCTTAAACATAAACTATAATTACACATGCACCTGTGGAACAGTCCTTAAGACACAAACAGTTTACAGGTGGTAGGCAATTAAGGTCACAGCTACAATAACTTGGGACACTAAAGAGACCTTTCTGCTGACTGTGAAAAACACCAGAAGAAAGATGTCTAGGGTTTCTGCTCACCTGCGTGAACATGGCACAGGCCTGCTGCAGGGAGGAATGAGGACTGTAGATGTGGCCAAAGCAATAAACTGCTATACCTGTAATGTAAGACGCCTAAGACAGTGCTGCAGGAAGACAGGATGGACAGCTGATTGTCCATTCAGTGGAAAATGCTGCCATATGCGTGTGTGTGTGTATATATATATATATTATATATATATATATATATATATATATATATATATATATATATATATATATATATATATGTTGCCAATGCTGTGTGTAATATATATATACACACACACATATATATACATATATATACATATATATATACATACACACACACACACACACACACACACACACATATATACATACATACACACACACACACACACACATACACTGAGCAATTTACTGCACACCTACTCATTCACACAATTATCTAAAATCAGCCAATCGTGTGGCAGCAGTGCAATGCATAAAATAATGCAGATATGGGCCAGCAGCTTCAGATAATGTTCACATCAACCAGCAGGATGAGAAATTGAAGTACAACAGCAGAAGACCATGTCGGGTTCCACTTCTGTCAGCCAAGAACAGAAAGCTGAGACTGCAGTGGGCACAGACTCACCAAAACTGGACAGACGAAGACTTGGAGAGAGGAGGAGAAAAGAAAAAAAATGTAGCCTGGTCTGATGAATCTCGATTTCTTTTGAGGTACACAGATGAATCCATGGACCCAACCTGACTTGTGTCAACAGTCCACAGTGTATTTGAATATTGTTTCTGAGCCTTCATGGCCACAATTTACCCATCATCCAATGGCTACTTCCAACATGATAATACACCATGTCACAAAGCAAATGTTGTTTCAAACTGGTTTCATTAACTTGACGTGTTCAGTGTTCTTCAGTGACCTTTCCAGTCACCAGATCTGAAGCCAATAAAACACCATTGGGATGTGGTAGAACAGGAAATTCTCTGCATGAAAGTGCACCTGAAAAATCTGCAGGAACCAGAATGTTTCCAACATCTTGTGGAATCCATGCCATGGAGAATCAATGCTGTTTTGAGAGGAAAGGGAGGCCCTACCCAGTATTAGTATAGCGTTCCTAATAAAGAGCTTGGTATGTGCACATATACATAGGGGGTCAGCGAGGATCAGTCAGAATGTGTTAGGGGTCCATGTCTGTCAAAAAGTTTGAGAACCACTGGCCTACACAATCACCACATAATATAACAACACACATACACCCAGGGAGCTGCTATACTGTAGAGCTGCACAAGCATGCTCCAGTTACATTAGCATGCGTCATAATGTCAATGTTGATCATTATATCTGCTCCCACCAACTTTTTTTTGGAGACGGGTTCTTTAGTTTAAGCTTTGCTCTCCCCCGTATTAAGCCTGGCCAGAAAAAAGAAAAGAGAAAAAAAAAAAGTACACCACCAGATTTATTTTATTAGGCCATGTGTTGACTCTAGCATCAAATTACATTACATTACAGGATTTAAATTGAATATCTAGCTTTTTCTAGTATTTCAGCTAAAAGCAACACATACAAACTAAAAATTTAATAAAAAAAAAATTCCTGAGATCACTATTGGAAAACTAACATTATTCCATTACTATATTTCTTTACTCATAACTCCCATAACTAACAAATCCTCTTCAGAACAGAAATACAGAAATACAGATACAAACAGGTAGTGCACTATTTACGACAGGTGTCCTGCGAGAAAAAGTTGTACGAGTGGGAGGTTTTTATTTTATTGTGGGTACTCCGATACAAATTTCATGGGATAAACAAAGGCCACATTGTTCGATGTACTTACAGCATTAATTTATGAGATTTTGCCTTTGCAGGCATTTATACGTTTGGGGTTTTTGTATTGCTTTTCAGTGTTTCTGGTGGTGGGTTCAAAAATAAATAAAAATAAATAAATAAATAAATAAAGTAAGTGCACTCACATCCCTGGATGTTGCCAATAATTTTGAAACAAATGTTTTGCGAAACACTACTTAAGAAAACCTTTGTCTGGGGAAGAAAAAAATAATGTACTGTGTTAAAAGATCTACTCGTATTTTTAAGCACAAAATATAGCACTGTGCATTTTCCCTCCATGATTGCTTATTTTTATGAAGGGTGCCAAAACTTCTGTAGCTGAGTGAGCCGATTTTTGGAGCTACACATGCTGCGGTCATTGTGACGTGCAGATTTTAGTGGTAACATTTCATCTGTAGCCTTGTTTCTCATTTCATTGTGTTCATGACCAAGAATATTAGGTAGCACAAACCTTTATTGAACTTTTTAATTCCAGTCAATGGCTAATTTATGAAAGTGTGTGAGGAGCAAATGATGCTGGGTGGGTGGATATTTATTTATGTTGATTTATCTCCACTCTACTTCTCTCAGTCTACTGTAATATCAATATTAGTCTATTTAAACCCTGGTTCTCAGAAGCGCTCCTCCAAGCTCACTCTCTGTGTGGCTCTGGAGGAGGACACTGACCTGCCGGAGTCTGGCCATGGACTCGCTGGAGATGATCTCATTGTGGTTAAGGCGGGTGATGAAGCACAGTGCCTGGTACTGGCTCTGCCCTCTCTCCAACTCTCCCAGAATCAAAGCCCGGAAGATCTTCACATCCTTAACAGCATAGAGAAAAACAATTTTGCATATGCATGGTGTGGCTTGGAAAAACCCTTCACATATACCTACCTACCCATACATACACACACACACACACACACACACACACACACACACACACACACACACACACACACACACACACACTGGGCCAAAGGTTTGTGGACACCTGACCATCACACCCACATGTGCTTGTTGAACATCTCATTCCAGCTTTGCTCTTATTTATAATAACCAACTATTCAGGGAAGGTTTTCCACTGGATTTTGGAGCGCGGCTGTAAGGATTTTGTGGCAATGAACCACAAGAGCATAGAGTTCTACGTTGATGTTGTGCGAGGAGGTCTGGGGTGCAGTCATTCATCCCAAAGGTGTTTAGTTGGGTTGAGGTCAGGGCTCTGTGTGCTAAACTCGGGATCTTATCCAAATACGTCTTTAAGAGTGGCACAGTCATACTGGAACAGGTTTGGACCCCTTAGTTCCAATGAAGGGAAATTGTAATGTTACAGACATTCTGGACAATTGTTTGCTTCCAATGTTGTGGCAACAGTTTGAGAAGGACCACATATGGTTGTGAAGGTCAGGTGTCCACAAAGGTTTGGCCATATAGTGTAGGTCTACAGATTTCCCTGAAGTGAAAATTAAGTACAAGCTGCATTTAAAAATTCCATGAAGATTCCACGGAAAGACACCCACGCCTACCTCTACACTTATTTCTGATTTTAAACTTAGATTACATTATGAGATATCATTTTCATCACCGAAACCGATGTGGACAGATGATGCGGATAATCTAATAACATGACATTTAAACACATCTTCGTCTCTTCACTGAAATCTCAATTCATGCGAACATAATTGGAGAAATAAACCTGATCAATTCAGGTAGTCTTGTTCCACATGTTAAACATTTTAAACCTTTGTCCACGGTCATTCATACAGAGTGGGTAAGCGCTCCTCTATGTTTTGATGATGATCTGACCACGCAGGAGCTCTGTGGACATTTACAGACTTGCACTAAATTGATTACACTATGGCATACAGTTCAAAATCTGGTAGCTCAAAATGTATGCACACATGGCTAACAAGATTTTAGCCATCATTAGGCAGAGTGCTTTTACCACTGTGAAATCCACGACAGGGTTAAAAATCAACCTAAATAATAACATTTCCATGCCATTTTAGTAAAATATACTTTGAAATACATACTTTAAGAAAGCACAAATATAATTACTGGTAGTCAAAACCCCGTTTTATGTCACTGCAGTGACATCAGATGGGTTTTCCCAGTGACATCAGATGGGTTTTCCCAGACCGTTACAAACATATTAAGCAGTCATACCACATAACGTCATTACACACAGATGAACAAATGATAACTCGTGTTATACCGCATATATAAACAAACAAACAAACAAACAAACAAACAAATAAATAAATGTGACTGATGCCTATGGTGGACATAAAACTCTACACACCCCTGCTAATATTGCAGGCTTTTCTGAAGTAAAAAAAAAAAAAATAAAAATTGAATCAAATTAAAATCACCTTTCAAAACCTTTAAAGTGAAAAAGCAATCAACAAGTGAAAAACCAAAGAGAGACAGTTAGGGCAGAAAAATAAAAAACAAAACATAAAATATTCTGGTTACACAAGTGTGTATAGCCCTTAAATAAAAATCTTTTTGAGGAAGAGTCTACCAACTTAGCACATCTTGATTTGGCAATTTTATTCTACTCTTCCTTGCAGAAATGGTCCAGATCTACCAAATTGTGAGGTGATACCACTGTGAGTCATTCCACAGGTTTTGAATAGGGTTTAGGTCTGGGATCTGACTGGGCCATTCCAAAACTATGGTCGTCTTCTGAAGCCATTCCTTTATTGCCTTTTCTCATGAAAAATAAAACCCCATCCAAGCCCACTTAAATCACACCAAACCATGTGGCAAAATGTGTTATGGTCTCATAAGACCAAGGTAGAAATTTCGAAGGCACAATTCTAAAACATACGTTTCACGCAAAAACAAGACAGCTTGCCTTGTGAAGCATGGTGGTGGCAGCATCATGCTATGGAGCTGTTTCTCTTCGGCTGGGACTCTAGTCAGGATAGAGAGAATCATATAGAGCTCCAAATCTATTTTGGCACAAAACCTGCAGTCCACTGTTAGGCAGGTGAAAATGAAGAAAAATTTAATCGTCCAGCAAGATTAGGACCCAAAGTGCAAATCCTCATTATATATACACACTGTATACACACACACACACACACACACACACACAGTATACGGTATATAAATGGTGTACGTGTCTGGCTTTTGACTGACTAAAGCTTATTGGTAAAGTATGAGGTTTGCCTTCACTGGCTTGCTTTCAAACTTGCCTTTAGGAGAAGAGACTGCAGTTAGATTCAGAGCATGAATTACAGATTTATAGAGTTAGAGTGGATTACAGATTTATAGAGATCTGAGCCGAAGCAGCGGAGAGGCGCTGTATATTTCAGAACGTTACAGGGTTACCGCTGGCAACACAACCAGAACCCTGGCAGGGTTCCTGTGTCTATGAAGAGTTCCATGTGAGGGAATGATGGGAAACTACAAAACATTGACCTGTCTATTCATTCATCAACTGTCTTGTCTGTCCCACACACAGGTCTCAGAGCATAAGCCCAGCAGAAGAAGAGTGGCTTCAAGGGCCTTGTTCATCCTGCACAATCAAAACTAACAGAGACCAGCTGACGTTTGTTTGCTCTGGAACTTAATCATCTCCAACTTTCCGCAGAGAACGTTTCAATGTCAGCACAATAACAAAACACCTCTGCATGCAGTTAGCAGATATCTCCCTGCAGTCCAGACACACAGGCAGCCAAGAAACCCTCAGCCTTTTCTGCCATTTCATTTGAGCGCTGATCAAAATGACCAGATTCTTCACGTTGGTGGAGGAAATAACTGACCCGTAAAGAGACCATGGCGTCACTAGACATGACTCATGGAGACGCATGTCTCAGATGACAGAACAATCAATGGAACACAAGAGAAGAAAGAAGACCTCCCAGTCACGAAGAAGGGAATGAGAAAGGCACCAATTACCCTGACAGTGGGCAGAAATGCAAATGAAGAAAACAGACCCGTTATTACTCTGATCTGTGTGTGAATGCTGACATCACGTCAGTCTAGCCTTCTATTACAATACACTCATATCAGAGTCTTCATCATTGTTGTTATGCGTCATCATCACTGGCTGACAATTTTTATCTTAAAGTGTATGTCTTGTGGTGTTTCTACAGTGGACTCCAGTGCCTGTCCCCTGTCAAAGTCGGTGAATAAACACTACAGCCTGCTGGTCCTCATCTTAACCACCCCATATCTCACTTTTCTCTCAGCTCCTCCCTCTCTCTCTCTCTCGGTCAGCCTCTTCCTCAGCTTCTCTGTCCATCTCTCTTTCTCCACACTCGCACGCAAACACAGACTCACAAAGAAATATTCAAACAAACATACACACACAGACAGATTCACATACACACTCATACACAGACAAAGATGCAAAGAGACTTACATACACACAGATTCACATGTATACAGTGGGGGGAAAAAAGTATTTGATCCCCTGCTGATTTTGTATGTTTGCCCACTAACAAAGAAATGATCAGTCTATAATTTTAATGGTAGGTTTATTTGAACAGTGAGAGACAGAATAACAACAAAAAAATCCAGAAAATGTTATAAATTGATTTGCATTTTAATGAGGGAAATATGAATTTGACCCCTCTGCAAAACATGACTTAGTACTTGGTAATGACTTGGTAATTACTTTTAATTTTCAATGCCCTGACTGAGGGAAGGAGGTTCTCACCCAAGATTTGACGGTACATGGCCCCGTCCATCGTCAAAAATGCACTGATAATTTCTTTGTTAGTGGGCAAACATACAAAATCAGCAGGGGATCAAATACTTTTTTCCCCTCACTGTACATACACACACACACACACACACACACACACACACACACACACACACACAAATACTCACATACAGGTACACCTACAGACTCATTCTCTCTCTCTCTCACACACACACACACACTCACAAACTGCGACACAAAGAGACTCAATTGCAAACAGACACAAAGACAGATTCACATACACACACACACACACACACTGTAGTAAATAATTCTGCAATGGACACCCTCAGCCCCACCTTTGTTAAACCTCATCTGGAACAAACACAGCGGGGCTGGTCATGAGACTAAACACAAACCATAAAGCACAGCAGGTTTATTTTCACAGAATTCACTGCTTGGGTGTCATCTCTGAAAGCAAGTTTTACTTCAGGGGCCTGTTCTTCCGCTAGCGCCTGGGAAGTGTTCGTTTGAAATACGCCAGCATCTGTCTAACTGCCAGTCGGGTGCCAGCTACCAGCAGAGCTTGGCGTGTCTCTCCACACAACTCCAAATGCTCACACAATCTCTCAGCCTGAAATAAAACTGTGGATCGATTGTGGAACAAGTACAAAGAGTAGTGCAAAGTCAAGTACAACGGTGGGCTATTCTGAACAATATAAACATCAATTAATACTTTAAAATTTAACACCAGTAACATAACACCTGTAACATCAACATCAAAAAAAAAATTCTATACATTTTAAAAAGCTGACACACAGAAGACAAGGAACCAAACCGAACAACATATCCAAGAAGTGATTCGTTCTGATAAGACTACCGGAGTAAGAACTGTCGTACATATGCTGCTACGTCTCCTGTTGGCAGTGAATGTTTCCCCTACTTCTGTTTGAATTGGCGCTTCTTTATAGGTCCAGCGCACAGCTATACCCTATACCCATTCCACACACACACCTGCAAAACCACAGCAGCCTTCAGCGAGCACAGCCGATACTCATTCCCATCACTTTAATGAGTCAACACATAGTGAGCCATGTTTATCCACTACATGTGGTGCTGAAAATCAGCTCATGAGAGCATCCCATGTAACCAGCATGACCATTAAGCGAGCCCATGCTAGCTGCACAGGCAAGAACACTTTTAGCATCTTGGCTTTAACACCATGGCCTGCTGCTTGACAATGTAAACTTGCATCAGACTACCACAAGTCTCTTGAGCCTGGTACTAGAGTCTAATACCGTATCCAAGAACATTTTGGACAAGATGATTGAATACTATGTGGCCAAAAGTATGTGGACACATGACCATCACACCCATATGTCGATCTTGCCCAAACTGTTTCTACAAAGTTGGAAGCACAAAATTGTACAAGATGTCCAGTTGTTCCCTTCATTGGAACTAAGCGGCCCAAACATGTCCCAGCATGACAATGTGAGCTCAATGAAAACATGATTTGGAGCTGGAGTGGAAGAACTCGAGGGGCCTGAACAGACCCCCTGACCTGAACAACATCACTAAAGTTCTTGTCGTTGACTGAAGTACAAACCCTGTGGAAGGCCTTCCCAAAAGAGTGTAGGTTGTTATAACAGCAAAAGGCAGACTAAATCTGGAATGGGATGCTCAACGAGCACAGCTGTGTTCAATGGTCAGGTGTCCACAAACTGTGTTTACTTTGAACGTTTCCGATCTGCCGAAAAGTTCATTTTGTCACAGAGTTCAAATGTTCCCATTGGAATCCACTGGATGTAAGCAGGTGTACAAGGAAGTGTGGATAGCCAATCAGATCATGAGCAGCTGTGCACAAAGTGGGCAGTCTTGTTGAATAAAACCCAGCAGGACGTGTTGCTATAGGAAAATAAATCAACAACGAAATGCTATAATACATCCATTCATTTGAATTCCATTCAATTTTATTTGTATAGTGCTTTTAACAATAGACACTGTCACAAGGCTGCTTTAAAGAACTTTTTTACGAGCTCAGTTTACAAGCAAATGTTACAGTGGTAATAAAATAAATAAATAAATAAATAAATAAATAAATAAATAAATAAATAAATAAATAAAAACTCATTGAAGTGACACCAGGAAGAACCTTGGAGAGGAACCAAATTCATAACAGAACCCATACTCTTCTGGTTGAATGGGTAATAGTGAGATTGTAAATCTTTATAATATACAGTTGTAGAAGAGTAAAGTCAAACAGTACAGTGTGCGCCGAAAGGATGCCCAGTATGAGCACCACAGTTTTCACATCCACAGTTTCATTCCTAGTCTACCATATAATAATATTTCCTCTAGGATTTAGCAATTTTGCGATTGCAGAAATGAACGCAAAATCAAAGCAAACTGCAAAATTTGGAGGTGTGCGTGACGTTTAAAAATTATCACAGATTTCCAGCAGATTTGGGCCAAGAGGCATCATTTGACGTAATCACAACATGCATTCAGCCAAAGCACTCTTCGATTCATGAAGTCTCATCAAGTCTCATTTACGAACAAACACTTCGAAAGACAGTGCAAAACAATTTAGTGAGATTTAAATTATGCTGATTCAAGTAGTTTTCAAGTAAGAAAAGCACACACACACACAAAAAAAACTTCTGCAACAACTGTGCTCACAACAAAACTATGAAATCCTGTACGGATTGATATACATTTAGCATCGATTACAGTTTTTTTTATTCACTAATGAATGACATCATACATTCTGATCATTTATAGTTACATTAATGTAATGTTTGTGAGATAAGTTCGGTCACGTTATCCCTCACCAGCTCTGTGTTGTCCCTCTTTTTAAAGTTAACAAGACCTAAAAAAACCTTAAAAAAAACAAAAAAACAACAACAAAAAAAAACACACAACAACCAAGGAAGTGGTTAGCACGTTTGCCTGGCACCTTCAGCATTGGGGGTTCAATTCCCGCCTCTGCGTTGTGTATGTGGTTTGTATGCTCTCCCTGTGCTTCAGGAAGAGGGTTTCCTCCCCCAGTCCAAAAACGCATGGTGGCTGATTAGCATTTCCAAAAAGTCCATAGTGTGTGATTGTGCCCTGCGATGGGTTGGCACCCTGTCCAGGTTAGAAACCCCTTACCATATATGCATGAATTAGCTTTGGATTATGTGACGTGTCTGCCATTCACGTTCCAATGAATTAGCCGTTATAGAAACAATAACGTATTAGAGGTCTTGGGTCCTTTCTAATGCATTGCAAATTACCAATTTTTGGTCATTAGTGAGTCTATAGCTATAGACTACTGCCACAAAGATCTTAGCATTTTGGTCTCAACGAGTACTTTCTTGTATTCTACAGCTGTACAGACTACTTTCAGATGACAGCTGTTCATTTTATTAGATTTTTTTTTTTTAGCTCTTTTATTACATACAGTCTGAAGGATTGCACTGGTTCTGTAATCTACTACACAACTGTAGAACTGCACCATGACATTTCCCACATTTCACATGTTATTCAGTATACCCCTCAGTAGTTTAATTAAGGAAACACTGATGCACTTTGAAGGTTTCTTTATTGCATTTCAAAATTCTTGTTTCAGGGTTTTAATTTCCCCCCAGCTTTAGATTACAATGGAATTAAGAAGCTTGTTTACAAGGAAAAAATTATATAAAATGTTGTTTGAGGACTTTGTACTTGTATTAAATGACAAAACCTGCTACACAATAGACTGGGAAGTTACATTAAGTGCCTTTGTTAAACTCTCTCTTTGAACATGGAGGAAAAACAAGCTGCTTAAAATAGCCAGAGGTTTCTCTCACACACAAGTACATGTAGGCGAACGACACATTACAGAGAAGCACTGAACCCAGATCACCTTCAGGTCACACTGGTACTGACTTTCCACTCGTTCTCTGTAGTACTAGTGTTTTAAAAGTGTGAACACCTCTCTCAGTGGACACACAGCCGCCCCTTATCACATATAATGCAGTTTTCTCTGGGATATCCCAGGAGAACTTGGTGCACTTCCTGTTTTCCAGTCACCTCACAGTGCAGACCTGTTTGATGAGGCCCGCTCACCTGACATCCCAGAACCTCCTACTTAATCAAACCTTCAACCAATGAGCTACAGGGCTGAACTGTTTTTGGTTGAAAAACAAAAATCACACAATCAGGTTTTTACCAGGTTTTCGACTTTTGTCTTAAGATTTGGTTAGTCTAGCAAAGCCTAGCCTCCCTTTTCTGCGTGACTGTTAAAAAGGTTGAGCCATTTGAAAGCATAAATACAGCAAGAGAGGTCTGAGACTTAACTGTGGCATGGAACCAAAGACTAAAACAAACAAACGGCAAGGCAAGTAGAAAGCTGAAGAGATTAAAATGTTTAAGGTTAGGGTGGTTTAATGCTTGCAAAGAGAAATTAAGAAAAATAGCATTGTGTGACATTTCTCTCACAGGAGCACAGGGGATTATGAGTCATTCGGCTGCAGCGGAGGTATTTGCACTGGCAGACTAAGTGGCCCGGTGAAAAGGCACAGGTGCAAAGCAGTCTTTAAGCTCTTCCTTGTAAAAGACTAGCAATTCCTCACAATAGTACGTAAAGGGGGACGCAGTCAAGCTGGCGAGAAATGCTCAAGTTGAGGCTAATTACACCAAGAATGCCAAGGCCCTCACACCTGGACCACTCGGCTTGGAGGAAACATGTTAAAGCATAATCCCGCTTAACATCAAAACACAAATGAAAGCAAAGCGGTACTCCGATTTGGGGGTTTCTTAAACACCACCAAATTGGAGTTTCTCAGTCTGCACTGTAATTGTTAAAGCTGACTGGGGTGTGAAAAAACACTGAGCAATACGCAAGCTTCCCAGAACTGAGATCAGAAAACGTTTCACTAAAAGCAGAAATGACAAGAGGAAGTATCAATAGGAGCACTTGATGTTTAACAAGGGATTTTTGAAAAGGACACTCCAGTAGTATCCGCTTTGTGCCATGTGATCTTTGGCCTCTACTTGTGTGGCTAACAGAACAGTGTTTGCTTTCAGCCAACTGCCTGTTTGTGCTCAACGGAACATCAACCGTTCTGCTTTAGTGAAGCCTTTCCGCCTGCAAACAGCCGCAAACACGCGTGACCTAATCGGCACGGCATGGCGTAGTACGCTTAATTAACTCCCCCATCCCCCGTCTGGAGGAAAACTCTCCTATAGTTTTTGCACACACTCAATAATAAATCAAGTTCATGAAACAGGTTTCATAATATCCGTGCACTCAGATCAATATTTCAACATTGCGTATCATGCCAAAGTGTTGCACAAGAGAAAGAGGGGGTGATGCTAGAGAGTGGAGGAGGTATACATATGAGGTCTTTAAACTTCAGGAACACCGCAGTCTTCCTGCTGAAGCATTTTCATTTCTACCAAGGCGCTTAGAAGCACTTAGGCTTGTAGAAATGCAGTACCAAATATAAAATCACTGGGCAAAAGGCTGGTGTTTGCAAAACACTTTTTGTGGTTGAACAATGTAGCAGAATGTGTGGTGATAACTACACTCCTCTATACACTCATCTTAATAAAAAATAGGCCAAGCCCAAAAAGGGCTAAATATTAAACTTTTTTAAATGGTCTTGACAACAAATAATCAGTTAGGAAATTAGCAAGAATTAAACAAACAGATAAAGTAACTTAGTATGGGATAGCTTTTCAATTTAATTTCCTTAAACGTGGAAACGTGGAATCTTGGACAGCTTTTTATTTATTTATTTCAATTTAATTTTGTATACAGTCATGTTAGTTTGAATTTTACATCTAACATTTTAATCATGATTATAATTTTACCTTTGCATACAAGAGAACTATATAGGTGAATTTCCCTTTTTCTAGCCTCCCCCCAACAGTAAAAGTAAACAAGCATTTAAAAAAAAAAAAATTATTCTTGCTAATTTTCCGACCAATGATTTGTTGTTAACACCATTTTGGGCCCAGGAGTGTACATCTGACCACCAGCACATTAAAGGATTTGGTTACAGCAATCTCTGCTCAGGAGTGACAACACGGTATCGTGAATGACAGCTCTAACCTAAACACAACACACTCAATCACTGTCACTGGTGGAATGTGTTTCAGAGTACTGGGTCATGAGAAGTCGGTGCGCTTAGCTGCGTCTGCCTCTCTCTGGGATCAGGACTCTTTCATTATCCACAGCGCTCAAAAGGCCAACAAGGCTTGGCTCTAACCTGAATAAAGATATCAGCGTATTGTGAACGGAGCCACTGAAGTGTCCTCGGGGGAAAGTGCCTTCAGTTGACACAATGGATGGGAAAATAATTCACCAAACTAGTTAGAAGAATGTGGAGAACTTTCTGTGCAAATCAAACCTACTCGATTTGTTTAGGCAGCTGTGAGCATAGCAATCACGCTCAGGAAAGTAAACCAACTGGTCCAATATTTCCTGAGGTCATGCGAGTCTGCGGTCAGACTGCTATGTGAATGCGATTGAACCAGTGATACACTGAAATGAAAATTCTTGGCTGAAAATTAAATTCATGTCACTCGGGACTGAAAACTGAAAAAAAAATATATATATATATATATTTTGCTGGACTCATTAATATTATTATATTAATACCACAGTACCGTCATGAGACTCGTGTTCTGCTTGCACAAAAATCCCAGTTATCTAGACTAAAAAGGAGCAACTAAAGAAATTTAACTGAGAGGTATGACGAGCTGAATTAAGTGCAACAATGTGGAACTATAGAAAATAAGTCAGTACCTGGAATATCCTGTCTGAGCCCTCAACAAAAAGGCAAGAATGTCTTTAGTTAGCATTTCAGCAAAGTGCTGTGATGAAACAAAGATTTTATGAGTCTGGTCTGCATTTTAAGACAACTGTATGTTGTCTAAAGTATTTTTTTTCTTTATTTTGCTGAAATTTGTCACCGTTTCCACGTTATCCATGTTTGGGTGAGTTCCATGATTTCTATCCAAACGTGCAAAATGTTTGACTACAATACATTATTGGTTCTAGCCACACATACTGTACCTCACAAAATGGTTTGATTCTGGCCCAATTAAATCGTTCATGCATTGTCAAACCCAATTGAGCCAGATTAAAAGATTTAGTTAAGACAAACAGGGTAACCGGTGAGGAAGTGACAATAATGCCTATTTTACATAAACGACCTAAGGCCACAAAAGGGTTTACTAGAAATGTTGCAATATCTATTCTGTTACATTACTCCCATTCATCACAACTTCACCTCAAGTCAACGTCACATTCGATTTCTGGAACTGACAATAGAGTGACTCAGCAGAACGAAGTTACTTTCATATTGCCTAAGTGGAAGGCACCTAAGACACATCCCTCCCTGCCAGGAAAGAGTGACACAGGAACAAAACACCCACGGCATGTTCCTGCAAGTGTCACCACAGCCTGGGAAACTTCAGCATCCTGACTGAGATTACAAACTGCTCAGGCAATAAACATGTTTGTGTGGGGGTTTACTCTAATGAATGCGACTGTTAGTCCACTTCCTGCATTTCCTGTTCCCAAATAAGAGTGGGATAATGGCAGGCAGCCCATATAGATATGTTGCATACTGCATACTGAGATAAAACCCTTACTATACAGTCAACAATGAAACGATATGGCCAAGTCGTGCCAAACAGTCTGAGGAAAGCACAACGACATTCATTTCCTTGGTACTGGATGAGTCATTTGCTGCTTAAAAGATAAATGCACTGATTTTATTGACCACCTATGTAGTCACTTACCATGCTGCGTAGTAGTGCTCTGCTGGAGGTGAGATTGAGATTATACCCTCCATAATTTGACAGCTTTATGAATATTGTTTTATAGCACTACGGAGTACTAGTACTTGACCCAATACTGGTGTTTAGCTACTACCATCTTAACTCATCTTAACACATAGTGCCAAAAGCACCAACTTTTAGAAATATCTGTATGGGATCCTCTGACCGTTGAAAAATTGTTGAAAAATTGCACTGGGTTCTGCCTTGGTGGATAAAAGCACCACAAAATGAATAAATGTAAACGTTAATCATTTGTTAATTCCTTAATTGATTACTGGGCTTACAAGGTCTCAGGAGTGGAAATGGACAGCAAGTTTCAGGAAAACAGCAAGACGTTGTAAAACACTGAATGAAGAAAAAAAAAAACTATTACATTCGTATAGATGATGTGTGAGTTTCCAGCACCATGGCCAAGGTTACTGCGAGATAGAGTTTGTAGCTTCAATAAAAGACGAAGGGATGGGTCACTGCCAAGTAGTTCAAGGATACCCCCATGGTGGAGATGTACAAAGGGCCAACTACTACATTCAGCAGTGGGTGTGAGGTGAAATTAATCAATTCACATTCATCAGCACTTACTGTGTGGGCTTTTTCCATAGCTGCCTCTTTCTTTTGAAGACAGCCTAGATATTAAACAGCCTAAGGGTGGAGAGGGAGGGAATCTAGAAACATGATACAGCTAGAACTAGATAAAAGAGTGATTTAAGACAATGCCAGTGTGAGCATTCACACTCACATCTTTATAGCACATTCTTGTGACTCTGACATTCCTGCCCCGTTACCCCAGACACCTCTATATTGTTTTGATGGACCCCAATTACCCAGGAGCAGTGTAGGCTGGTGTAGACTAGGGTTGTGCAATAAGAGCTGAAATCATTATGAATTCAGTGCTTAATATTATTATTCAGCCTATTTTATCTCGCTTTTCTTTCACCTCACTTAGATTATAGCCAAAGCCGGCTTTACACTGTACAATATTTGGCCTGATTTTGCTGTTGCAAACAATGATTTGCACATCGTAAAGTATAATCTTTGGTCGTGAATGGAGATCCGTGGTCTTGGAATGCATAATGTGATCTGGGACATGGCATGGAAAGAAAGAGTATTAATTACAGATTCCAACTGTGTATCTAACTAGTTAGCACACAATCATTTTGTTCCTAGGGTATATTTATTATTATCAAAAGGTGAAACTATTTTTATGCTTTCCAAGAGCAACAAACATGTGCAGAGTTGCTGCGCACCGAGAACTGTAGAACTTAGTTACTGTCTTTACAATATTATCTGACAAAGAACACGTTATCGCACAGTCTGTTATAGAAATCTCATTGGGATCATCTCATACAGTCTGATAAGTAATAATCACAAAAGATTGCTGGAATCGCATAGTGTAAACAGGCTTAAGCCACATTATGTGTATTTATTGTCATCACTCCATAGAATAGATATACGAAAACAACTCGTTAATATATTCTGTGCACATATGAAATCATAAAGCAATGTTAAGAAGTGTTGAGATCAATTATGGGCATAATATTAACTAAAGTGTCATGGGAGTTCCCAAGTCTGATTGGTCAGAAGGTACTGGCCGATTTTCTCTCATTTCTAATTGTTTCTATAGTAAAAATTCATTCACAGGGACTATGGTGAACACATCACATACTCCAACACTAGACTGGTTAACTAGATTTACTAGACTGTTAATGTATTGGTATTTAACAAAATAAAATGTCTAATCATTAATATCACAAGGTTTTATGTTAAATAAACTAACGTTTTATGGAAGGTGTCTCAGGTGCCCATGCTTTGTTAAGGTTAGTAAGTTTTCTGCCATTGGAGAGTCTTCAAGATAGAAGACTTTGCACTTTCTTGGTGACATCACAAGCTGAATATTTTTGTCTTATGAGCCTCAAGGGGGGTATCTGTAACTGTATAAATGCATAAAAAGCAGGATTATATAGTCATCGCTGTTATTGTTTATTTAGTACATTAGAGTAGGTTAAAATGCATGATGTTTGGTTCATTAATAGATGATAAATTGTCATTGTTGGTGAATAATTAATTAGAATAAACATTTCAGGATGCATTTTTATAAGAAAATAATCGACTTCAGGGTGGAAACAATATCTATAAAAAATACAGCTCATCATGTTTTATTTCTTACACACGTTGTGCTCATATTGATAGTGATCTGAATTACATTAAAACATACTTTATACCTAATCACTTTTAGAAGCATTATATTATAAGAAGTAATGTATGACACTCACAAAACCCTCCTCAGGATTACACACCCAGTAATAACAATTAATTTATTGTGATGTATATTGCAGAAAGTAATACTAAGACAACAATTAAGCCAAATACTGAGCAGCCATAAGACCTTTTTTAATCTCTTCCAAGCCCTCCTGTTTAGTACCAGAAAAATGCCTGAATTTCTAAACCACTCCTATATGGAACAAAAGTTCAAGGACCTAATAAATATACACAGGATTCCAGTTTGTTGCATTTATCTGTGTCCTGTTTGATTCTCAGCCAAAGAACTATCTGCCAAGAAGACAAATCACAATTCCTGTACACTGCAAAGTACAATGGTTCCCAGTCTTCTTAAGTTCATCCTTGAAGAATATTTATGTTTGACAAAACTGATCAGGCTAAGCGTACAATGGTTATTCTGTAGTTAATGAATAAACCTTTATATATACACACACACACACACACACACACACACACCTTTAAAACTTAATTAAACTGGGCAAAGTTCTGCAGTGAAGCAATTTTGGCAAACAGTTTCAATGCTCAGCTTTAACTGGCATAGTTGCAATAACAGAAAAAGCAACTTCTCCCAGATAAGGACTGATCAGGTACATGTCATTTTGGTATAACGGAAAGTGAAAATTGGGATTTACTCAAATGAAAGTGCATGATAGTTCATTCAGCAGCCCCAGCCGTGCCTGGAGACCTGGTGTCTACACAGCTACTTGACACGCAGCATTGTCTGACTGTATGAAAGTCTATCTTTTGGCATTGCCTTAAAATTACTCACTAACCAGTACACAGTAAATCCAAGAAGGCAGCTGCAAGTCAGAGTTAATTCAAGTTTCCATAAATCCTTGCAGATGACATAGATGAGAAACACATGTGAGGGAAAAGGAGACGGCTCTCTGTGCGGAACTGATAAAAAAGAAAAGTGGAAAAAGAAAGAGGCTGAGTAAGAAGAAAAAGACTGACAGCATTCCGACTGCAGGAGATAAACTATGCTAAACTTTTAAATGAGTGTTAAAGTTTGTAAATTCATCACATTTATGAAAAGTACCCTCAGCATCCATAATGGTCATTGAATACAGATCACAAAGTAATATCACACTGCCATCATTATTTTTCCAAAGGAAAGTTTGTAAATGGACAAGTGATAGAGCAGTGCTCATCATCTGTAAATTACACTCTGGTCCAGCACAAGCTCTCACCTCAGAAAACAGAAGGTTTTGGAGAGGTTGCCCAATCTGGCAATGCAGAGGCGGGTTGAAACTAAAGTCGGCAGGAAGGAGGTAGGTTTGGTGAGCACTAGCCTTGGGTGAAGCTGCAAACATGGATATCTTATTGCCACAAGTTCAGATATGACTTAATCCATGTAATTGTGTCTGTGACTTCCCAAAAGTAATTCAATTCACTGCTTCTTTCATAAACACATCCTATATTGACCGCATAGTGGAACAAGTAACAAAAGGTGGGATGTCAAGATAACCAGACTTGCAGTCATGGTGGACAACTGGGATGCAGGGTATAAGACTAATTTTATTTTCCTGGTCTAGGAATCATTAAGCTAATTTAATTCAGTAATTTAATCATTCATTCATACATCCAATTTCAGTAATCACTTGATCGTGATCATGGTGGATCTGGAGGTGGGGACACACCCTGAATGGGGCGTCAGTCCATCACAAGGCACATGCACACATTCACACCTAGGGACAATTTAGCATAACCAATTCACCAAATGGCATGTTTTTGCGAGGTGAGAAGAAAACACAACCTAGAGGAACCCCCACAGACTTGGGAAGAACATCCATAGCCAGTAACCCAAGCTCAGGATCGAACTGAGGTGACTGTGCAGCCTTAATAAAATAAGTCAAGGTTTACATCACTTACAGGATTCAGTTGCCCCAGCCATTCTGAAATGTCTTCACTGTTAAGAAATAGAGGCTTTTTCTAGCTCCCTAAAGCATTGTACAGTGTGTCCTTCTGGGTGAACCCTACCACCCTTAATCATAAGAGCAAGTCAAGGCAAATATGTGGTATAATTACCTCAGCTAAGGTCTACTGATCAAAACATCAGAATTAGACTGTAGAGTCCTTCCATGTATAATTCATATAGACAGTACTGTGCGAAAGTCTATTTTTAATTACCGTAATTTCCGGACTATTAAGCGCACCTGAATATTAGCCGCACCCGCTAATTTTAAAAAGAAAACATATTTTGTACATATATAGGCCGCAATTCTCTATAAGCCGCAGGTGTCCACGTCGTAACTGTCACAATTCGTGACGTAAACGAAGCAGGATGGATGCAAGTGAAGTTAGGACGAGAGCTTTTATTGAAACAGAGGAGAGCAGACGCAAGAGAAACAAGAACCATGACCAACTCAATGAACTAAGCTAACTAAACCAACTAACCTAAACATTAACTATGACACGAAACAAAGACTATATCTATACTCTATAAACCACTTCTACATCTATATTCTAAACTAAGTCTATACAATTCTAAGCTATACTATCCACTACTAGGCTATAAGCTATGCTACAAGCTACTAGGCTACAGGCTAAGCTATAAGCTATGCTATAAGCTAACTAGCCTTGACATGAACTCAGAAGACATAGACTAATGCTTGGAAACATGAACAAGAACTAAGACATATGGTATGAACGAAGACTAAATATATTTGCTATCTAATTCTAACTCTATATCTAATTACCCGCGTTGTCTGTAACCACTGTGAGCATTTACCAAAACAAACGACAAGAAAGGGCGGAGCCATGACATCAACCAATCTGCATTTCTTAGTGTGTTTTCCCTGATGAGGGGGTGTGCATGACGCGCAAAACGACTGATCTGAAGAATGTAGTGCAAGTGCGTTAGATTTAATTCAAACAGTTTCATTGGTCCACTGTGACCTGTTGGGTAATTTCAATGGTCCGATGTGACGAGGATAAATGTTTTGGCATGAAACTTGTTAGCCGGTAAAAATCCATAAACTAGCCACGTCATTGTTTATGCCGCAGTGTTCAAAGTCTGTGAAAAAAGTAGTGGCTTGTAGTCCGGAAATTATGGTACATTATTCCATTGTTCTAGATTTGTATGTCATGACTTCTACATTATCGAGTCAGGACAAAAAAACATTTTAGATTTCCAAACATATGTTTTCCAGCACAAAATTAAATGTCTGTATCTCAGTAAAGAAAACATTAAATGGTGAGAAACCACTTTTAAGGCCAAAACACACACACACAATGAAGGCTGCTGGATTTTGATGTAAAAAAATAAGTGCGACAGTCAAAGTCTCCAGAAGAACCGTGTCTGGTTCTGCAAAACTTACAGCTCATGTCCTTAAACTGAACTAAATCTACCTGAGACTACTTTATTTATTTTTAAATGAAATCAATTATTACCGTTTACTGCTCTTTATAGTATTTTTTTTCCAATGAATGAAGAAACATTTAATTGAATTATTTTTGAAGTCATCTTTGCTCTACAGCATTTCTTTGCACATACCTAAGACTTTTTGCACAGTACTTCATGTACATTTTTCATGTCTTTAAAAACAAAACAAAAAAAAAAAAAAAAAACAAGTTTTGAAAAGTATTATACTATTTTGCTCAGTTAGAATCTTTCCCAGGCATTTTCAGGTCACGTAACAGAGAGGAAGTGATGCAGGTCTAGTTACCTGAGAGCATGGCATAGTTTAATCCAACAAGCCATGAAAGAAGAAGTGTGTGAGTGAGTGAGTGAGTGTGTACGAGTGTGTGTGTTAGAGAGAGAGAGAGAGTGTGAGAGTGTGTGAGAGAGAGAGAGAGAGAGAGAGTGTGAGAGAGAGTATGAGAGAGTGTGTGTGTGTAGAGAGAGAGAGTCTGTGTGCGAGTGTGTTAGAGAGAGAGAGAGAGTGTGTGAGAGAGAGTGTGTGTTAGAGAGAGAGAGAGAGAGAGAGAGAGTGTGAGAGAGTGTGTGAGAGACTGTGCGAGTGTGCGTGTTAGAGAGAGAGAGAGTGTGAGAGAGAGTATGAGAGAGTGTGTGAGAGAGAGAGAGAGAGTGAGAGAGTGTGTGAGAGACTGTGCGAGTGTGCGTGTTAGAGAGAGAGAGAGAGAGTGAGAGAGAGAGTGTGTGCGAGTGTGTGTGTTAGAGAGAGAGAGAGAGTGTGTAAGAGAGAGTGAGAGTGCGAGAGTGTGCGTGAGAGAGAGAGTCAGAGTGCGAGAGAGTGCGTGAGAGAGAGTGTGTGCGAGAGTGTGTGTGTGAGAGAGAGACTGACAATCCTTCATTTAACAAAAGGTAACATTATACATATTAAAGTCAAATGTGAGTCAATATATAAATAAAAGAAAGAAAGAGCATTTAAAAAGACCATAAATATATTAGGTAATAAATTAGGTAAATAAAATAAGTCAGCGCAACAAAAGGCGAGTCGTTGAGAGAGTGAGTGAGTGAGTGAGTGTGTGTGTGTGTGTGTGTGTGTGTGTGTGTGTAATCCTAATCTCACCTGTTTAAAATCTGCCAGGAAAGTGATGAGAGTGCCGTCAGCCTGCCTGTACTCCAGGGTGATGGAGTCTCTCTCACTGTCCGCCTCCAGCAGCTCCTCAGTGATCCGGCCATCAGCGAGTCGGACCCTCACTTTCAGCTCGGAGCACAAACCAGCACTGAGCACTAAAGCCCAGAAGAACAAGCTGACTCCGACTGACCCCGGAGACCGGAACCGAACCAACATCCCAAAACGTGGCGAAAACGCGCGCTCAAAACGCAAAGCGCAGAGAGACGAGCCTCAGAACCGTTCCCGAGTCAAGCGGCGGTGAACCGATTCGCCTCATTCCACCGAGTTCCCCCCTAACACACTAACAAACCTCACTGGTTGTTTGTTTGTTTGTATATTTTAAACCTCTTCGTCCATATTCTCACGACGGAATGTCAACGTTATAAGTGAACCCATTCAGCAAACAAACTAAGTTGTAAAGAGAGTCGTCGCTGAGAGCAATCTCCGAGTTTGACTCAGTGAGCTGTAATAATAAGGACGTGGCTCAAGTCAAACACACGCTGCTTTGCCGAGTGCCAAACCACACTCACTGCGCTTCACGCTCACTTCACTTGTAGTTTCTGTTTTTGCCTCCTCCTCCTCGCTGTTTTTAACTTTTAACGCGCCGACCGAGAGCCGTCACTTCCTCCAGCGTGCCAAAGTGCAACTCCGCACTCCAGTGCCCTCCAAAGTTCCAGAGCTGTGAGCTCTTAAAGGCGCAGCACCCTGACAAATCCTCACTTGGCTCATGCTATGCATGACAGCTGTGCATTACAATCTGTTCATCAAGAGATAAAACATCCATCCATCCATTTTCCATACCGCTACACAGGGGAGCACCCTGGGGCACATACCTGGGGCACAAGGTGGGGGACACCCTGGATACGGTGCCTACTCATCACAGGGCATAATCGCACACACATTCACACGCTACGGACAATTTGGAAACGCCAATCAGTCTACAATGCATGGCTGCGTCCGGATATCCCTACTATCCTACTATACAGTAGGCAAAATGCAGTACCCCAAAGGAATAATATGTCTGAATTCACCGTAGGCGAGAAATACCTGATGACCTACTGCTTCCTGCCGAGATTCTGCAGTATGGAAACAATGTGCTATCCCATAAGACAGCAAGACCGGCAGGATGAAAAATGGCAGAAGGCAGCACGTCGGCTCTTTAAATGTTGTAGGTCCTACGACAATCCAACATGGCGGATATAGCATGGCCGGATTGTATTGATACTACACACATATACTGATCAGCTGCGAAGTAGGTACTGAATCGAATGCGGTAGGTACTGTCACAGTGCACGATTTCAGATGCAGTCAATGTTTTTGAATGGGGAGGAAACTGGAGTGCCCAGAGGTAACCCCCGATACACATGGAGAACATGCAAGCTCTGTGCACACAGAAGAGAGGTAGGATTCGAGCTCCCAACCCCAGAGGATGAGGAAGGTGTGCTAACCACTAAGCCACCGTGCCTCCCCCACAATAACATACTTAACATTTGCGATAACATACATAACATTTCGTAACATACTTTCATATTTTCTACATCCATTTGTTGCACATCCCTTGCTTGCTTTGTACATCCGTTTTTTGGACATTCCTGTACATGTTTCTTATTTCTTATTATTTCTGATTTGTAATTTAGTATTTAAATGCACATTCTAAATAGGAGTAGGCCAGGTTTTCATTTCACTGCAAAATATATACTGAATATAACTGTGTATGTGACAAAAGCAAAAATCTTGATTCTTGAATAAACCACTTAGGAGCATGCTATTACGGGAAAATAATCAAAGTCCAGGTAGTGTCATGCGACGCGGAATTACTGTTATCCTCTCGAAGTTGATTCTTTTCCTATAACAGTGTGTCCAGAGATGTTTTATTGATTCCTCTTATACCACAAGAATTTACTAAATGATTAAGAGTTCAAAGGTAGCATGGTGCTCCCTCTGACTGGCTCCAGGTTCCCCCGAGACACTGAAGAAGGAGTAAGCGGTGGAAGATGGATGGATGGATGGAGGTAGCATGGTCTAAAAAACATATGGTATTGAGACCAATTTTGGTATCACAGACACAATCACACATTGCAAAGGATCATCTTTGGTCATGAGTTGAGATCGGTGGGCTGAGAACGCATAATGTGATCAGTTCACTGGTGGACAATTTAGTGCACCTGTGACCGAAGACAGTTCTGGCAGTGTCAGAAAGGTTCACTTAAAATGTCAGTATGAGTGCTGCTATTACACTCATCTAAAATGCAACAATAGGAAGATGACATGTAATTACTCAAAATTTATGAGACAGCTACAAACACAGTAGTGGCGATGGCAAAATGTAAACAAAACATATTGGATTTGCAAGAAGAAGTTTGTTGAAATGCAGTAGACAGAATGTCTTTATAATGTCCCATCACAGTTATATCATGACAGGACAAATAGGAACGTGACATGGAAAGAAACAGAGGATTAATTGCAGCTTCCAGGTGGTGCAGCTAGCTCATTAGCAAGCAAGCAATCTCTCCATAAAGTTTATTTACTATTATGCTAACATGAAAGTATTTTATGCTTTCCAGTTGAAGAGCTACAATTATTCATTTTATACTATAGCAACTTGCTGAACAATGAACAATGCTTCTTACTTTTTACTGTCTATAGTTACATTTAATGTTGTGGAACATCTGCAAGACAATTATCCTGTTGTTATTTACATTATTCTATAAAAACAAAACAAAACAAAACAAACAAAAAAAAACCCCACAAAAAACCCACTGGTCATGTTACTGAGAAACCTCTTCCCTGAAGCCTTCCTGTGGTTGAAAGTAGCCAGCACTATTGTCTAAGCCATGCTGTTATAGAAATTTAACCAATCAGATTTGGAAATTTAACAGTGCTGTGGTATAATGAGAAAAAAGTGTAATGCATATTTCTCTGGAAACATTTTGTACTATGCTTAATTTTATACTACATACTCTTTTGTTGCTGAAGTACACTACAGCTGCTTCTTCATATATATGTATCTAAGTAAATAAAATGGTCTCGTGGTTCTCGAAACATTTTCCCAAAATATTGGGATTCATGGCACCAGAGTGACAAAAAAATTTAGCTCGTAAATTATAAAGTCAATGTGGTATAGCCTATTCATGCTGTCTGCCAACACTGGTAATTAAATTGTCTCCTCTGCTTTATTTTTTATTACATCCCTAAGGGAGCATCTGACAACACTGGAAAAGTAGGAAGTCCCACACATCAAGCGCAACATCTGGAAATGTTTACGGTGATCAAAGTGACACATTAAAAATAGCGAATTGCTTCAGAATGAGAAGATACACTTCAGTCATTGCAACCAAATGCTCGTCTTTGCAGGTGCTGAGCTTCTTGCTGGGTGGCCCAGGTAGGATAGGCCACCATGGAGAAAGCCGCTCAAGAGTGGGAGTGTGTGGAGGAGGGCTGTGATGGAGGAGGGAGGGAGAGAGAGAGCAAACACACAGACACTGAATGTCATCGAGCAGTGTCATATGGACCCAGTACTCTGGTCAATGTAGGTGAGGAGAGGGTCAGATAAACATTTCTCCTTTTGTGGTGTGTTGAAGCCAATAAAGTTGCAACTGTGATGGCAGTGACACATCAAGAGGGTCATTTTTGACATACAATTATTTCTTTTTCCTCTTCTGTTTTCCTTTTTTATATGAGCAAGTAAAGGGATGTTAAATATTACAGATAGTATTATTATATTGCCTGGTTCTCAATGTGCATAGTACACTGGAGAGTTTATTCTGTTCTGCCAGTGTTTTGTCCCACTGCTTATGTTATACTTATGATTAACAAAGCCCTCAAGTATTACAGTCATCAGAGAATTTTACACACACACACACACACACACACACACACACACACACACACACACACACACACACACACACACACACACACACACACACCCTCTGTCTTACTATACTACTTATTCATTTCAATATGTTTCACTGACATAATTAGTAATGCAGTGAATTATGCATTATGTATAAATGTGAAAAACAGAAGAAAAAAAAAAGAAAAAAAGAAAATATTCCCATACTTGTGGGAATGTTTGGTGCACAAAACAGACCTGTACACACAAATCTCTCTCTCTCTCTCTCTCTCTCTCTCTCTCACACACACACACACACACACACACACACACACGAACGTTAGTTTACAGCCTCAAGCCGTCTTTCTTATATAGCAGCAGCGTGTTTAAACCACTAAAACACTTCCATAGCCATAAAAGATCTAAGTTATTAGTCTGTGGTGGAACTAAAAAAAGTGGCCTTCTGACACCATCTGTGAGCCAGAACTGTCGCTCTACTGCAGTTGCTGGGCACAATCACATGAAAGCTTTTCTATTCCCTGGTCCATTCTTTTATTTTTTCTACTGTTAAATCTCATTTGTTAAGCCAACAATTGCAGATATAATGCTTTATTCATACTGCATACAATTCAGCTTCAGTACATTTTCTCTTGATCCTGCATGTTTGTTCATGATACTGGTGGTGAAGCTGTTATTCTTGAGGTGTTCCTAGAGACAACAGATGATCTTGATTATGTGTAATTGTCTCAGTTGTTTTGTAATTTTTTTAACTTAACACTGACTTTATCAGTGCTTCAACTGAAGGCTAGTTAAAGGAGCAGGTTTTTGTTTTTTTTTACTGATGCACATAAAGATGTATTTGGATCTACGATGTATTATATGCCTTCCATGGTTTAAAACAACATGGAGTGTAGCTAATGTATCTGTACCAAAAATTTGGTTAGGCGTGTTGGCGAGTAGTACGCATCCATTTTCCATCCTACACAGTGTCTTGGGGAGCCTGGAGTCTGATTCAGGCAACTCCGGGCACAAGATGAGGGACACCCTGGATGGGGTGCCAACCCACTGCAGGGCACAATCACACACACATTCACACACCCATTCACACATTATGGACAAACTGGAAATGCCAATCAGCCTACAGCACATGTCTTTGGACTGGAGAAGGAAACCGGAGTACCTGTAGGAAACCCTTGAAGCGCAGAGGGTTGAGCCAGGATTCGAACCCCAAACCCTAGAGGTGTGAGGCACACATGATTATTTTGACATTTAAAAACAAAAAGATTGCATGTGTAGTCACACCTGTTAGTGTGAAAACCATTAAATTTGTTCTGGTGCCATTAGAAGTAACAAAACTATGCCATTATCCTTTTAATTTTCCAGTATTTCTTAAATTCTCCATGTTAGTCAGTTTTTTGTTAGTTTTGAGAAGATAATTTTCCTGAGGAAGTAGCACAGTCCAAAGTGCTAATCATTCCAGAAAGACTAACGGCTGCATGCTGATCTGTTTTCATTTGCATATTATTTACATGTAGTGGATGAGTAAGTTATGAATGTTTGGTGTAAGCAAATGATGTGCTTTGAAGCACAATATAATAATTGTAATAGTTTACGTGTGACAAGTCCTGTCCCCTTTCCCTGTTTCCATTCCATAATAATCAGCAGGAAATCATAAGTGCTTGTGGAGCTTCAATTTATTTGAAAAAAGGTGGCAGTGTAATAGCTTTATAAAAGCTCTTTTCTTTTTATCTCTGGCATATTTGCCTGGCAGTGCTTCCAAAAGGGAAGCACTTTTCCTCTTTTCAAAAGCAGCAGTGAATATTGATTTAATGTGATGAATGTGACTTTAAGAACATTTTGCACAACAGTCGTATTTTGCTGCATGAAGCACTGCTGGAAAAAAATGAACTAACATAACTAACATTAGAATGTTTTAATCTTACCATGATAAAGTATCTGATAAGATCATCCAACAAATAATGAGGGGGTGAGAGGCTTGACACATGACAGATACCGTACAGGGAGTGTGAAGTCTAACACATGCTTCCTCCAAGACACCACCGTGTCTTTTTCAACTTTTACTTACAGTATGCTATTGCTACAATTGACTAAAGATTGTAAGTGAGCATTTCCAAGTAGGAAGAAACAAAGAAAACGTCTCTTCAATGCGGAATTCCTACTCTGCAACTCAGGAAGGTCTCCGAACTCAGCAAGTGACAACAAATCAACATGGCTGCTCACAGCATCAGTAGTAAACAATGTACATCTGATTGCTGTATATATGAGTATTTGCTTTTGATCAATCAATCTATAGACACATTCGCTTATTAAATATTTATCACTGATTATACAATTTGCTGTTTTGATGAGGAAAATATACATAACTTATTCTAGCTAACTGGCGTACATGGTTTTCCACCAGTTTGTAGCTTAAACACACATAGGTTGAAAATGCAGTCATTCCAAACTTTCACTTCCCATTTCAGAGGTAAGTGCAAATGCAGAAATTGCCCCCAGGCACCTAAACACACTTGGAGGAAAGTGCGAACTGCATTCTTCGGCATTCATAAGCTCACAGAGGACCACAATTAACTAGCATTGCTATGACTGAAAGAGAAGAGAGTAATATGATCCCTCCCATCCTGAGATCATGGACAATTTTGCTCTTTTGGACTCCCTGCCACAGTTATGGCATTGCTGGGTTTTGAACTTTCATATTCCCAACAGTCGGGCAAACGCTTTTCTGTAGCACTCCTTGAGAACATGAAAGCATTACTTGCCTACACAATCCATTTCATAGGCCTACATTTATTGAACAACATACAATACACTGAGGTGTGAACGAGCCTGTAATGGACTGGTGTCCAATTCAGAATGTAGATCCACCATAACTCTGACCAGAATAATGCGGTTAATAAGATGGATGAATTTTATAGTGACAACAGGGCTACAGACAGATATTGGATTCTAAAGGTGATAATGCAAGATTTGAACATATTATATAACAAAGGTAGTTCCAGTTTACTTAGAGATTAAGAGCTGAATCATATTTCTGTGAGCATGTCAGGGCGTCATGCTCGTATGCTTGCGTAAGGTGAAATCTTTATACTTGCACGTAACCTGGCCATTTCTAGTAGAGCTCGGTATCGCAGTATCTGCACAGAAACAGAAAAAGAGAGAGCGAGAAAGCCTCGGAAACCAAACACAAAGGAGAGTTCTGTGTTTCACTGAAGGAATATTAAATAGAATGCAACATGGGTCGAGCTTTGTTTTGTAAAATGCTGGGTGAGAAAAAGACACCTTGAGTGATCAATTAAAAACCAAGTCAATTCTCACTAAAAGATTTTCATTTCATTTCTGAAATGTTTTCACTCACCTGTATTGAAGTACTCAATATAATTTGTGTTTAAATCCATAGTTCCAGCAATCACACAATGTTAAGTATTAATATATATTAATATATATATATATAAATCTCCTATGCACACAATGTCATGATTGCAGTATTGTGTAAACAAATTCATTATTTTACAGTGTATCATATCACCATGTGTAATGTAAATATGAAACATGAGGATGGGGGAGGGGGTGCATTAAAGACACCAGCCTGGGAAACTTATGGGGTTGCTCTGAACTGATATTTTTTGCAAAGCGTTTTTATCAGTTTCTACCTCAAACTATTATCTATAGTATATGAGATCTTTAATGGACTACACTTTCAAAAAGTGGTATGTGGAGCACAAGAACCTCTCCAGCCTAGGATCTGACCAGAGACAATTTTGTTGTTTACACTTTATTATTCACAGTTGTATTGTTTACACTTGAACAATCTGAACAATTACACATTGGAAAAACATTCGTCTGAAAGCTTTAAGAAAACCTGCAGAAGAAATATCACCAAGTATCATCAAAAAATTTCCGGGTATGCATCTGAACACACATCATTGTCAGCCAATCATTATTTGCATAGAGGCCTGCTGACAACACAAATAACGCCACAGCACCATAGATATGCATGAAACACAAATGTGCAAATACATATTAATGCAGAAGTATAAACCAGGCCTATAGTATAAACCAGACCTATAATACTCAATACTTAAATGAAAGTTTTGTTTAATCACACAGAGGATTGGTTGAGATGTAATCTGAAAATGTCATCTTAGTATCTTAGTGGCAAGTCTTTTAGTAGGCACTTCTCAAGAACCGGTCTGTTTTCAGTGTGTGCTTCTCCCAGGACAGAGTCAACTAACCAGACTTAAAGAAGAGATGTTTACATAGTACACAATGCCACATGGAGACCTCAGAATGTCTTCATCAGTGAGAAAAAGACACACAGAACTTCTAAACCAACATAGTGATGGCATGTCGATGAATCAGGATGTGTCTTACGCAACTTCCCATTGACTCAGTTTAGTAGAAAAGTTCAGTCAAATATAGAACTGACTGGAAAAATCATTTGTCTATAC
Source organism: Ameiurus melas (assembly GCA_012411365.1). NCBI lineage: Eukaryota > Metazoa > Chordata > Actinopteri > Siluriformes > Ictaluridae > Ameiurus > Ameiurus melas. The sequence continues at coordinate 16,166,168 of CM022759.1, read as the reverse complement.
TGTGATCATCCTGAAGAATGATCTAGCTTAAACTTCATGAGGCTTCTTACCTCAAACAATGTGCTCTGTAGGCAAGCGCTTTAATCACTCTTCCAGAAAGAAGGGGAAAAAAACAATGTGAGAGTGGGAGTGCAATATTTAGATTTAAAAAATGGATCCAAGCTTGTGCTGTATAAGTAATGGAAATATCTGTTGTGTGAATTCTGAGAGGCCGCTCAAATCTGTGGTATCCAGCCTGGCGGGAGGAACATCATCTTAGACGTGTGTTTCTGTCAGAGCACTTCACCCTGCTGGAGCACAGGCACAAATGGAGGACAGGATTCAGACATGACTAAACATTGAAGCATTAAAACTCCATCCAGATATTTGCCCTACATGTGATTCCATCGTTAGGTGATTGGTTGATCATTTTTACACATTGATTATAAGAAAGCACACATTTAACTATTCAAATTTGTTTTGACCCATCTTAAATAACTATCTAATTTTTTACAAGGTTTCATTGCTAATATCGGCTGAATTTTACTCTTAAATGAATAACCATGTTGAAATGAATCAAGCTGGGGCTATTTATTCATAGAATTGGCAAATACACAAAATATAGTTACCTAACACACATGAGGATTTTAAAACGTGTTAATGATTTACTTCAAATATTTTTTACGATAATTTGAGTAACATCAAAGTGGCTTTGTCAGTCGATGTCACAATATCACGTGTAATGAGGAAATGTACTTTTCTTCTTCCCATGGACTTCAAGAAATTTAGATAATGTTCCTTCCTGAACATGCGTTCAGAACATGTGTGAAAGTTTGTCAACCTGTAATGACCATTAACAAGGATGTCTCAAGCATGAGATGTTAAATAGATTTAAATAATTAAAAAAAACATTTGAATGATTTAATTACATTTCAAGATAAAGTGGAGTTATAGACTGCTGGAACAGGCAAAAGAAAATGTATATGTTTTATTAGTGCATAGACAGGCTTTTATTAAAGTTTTAAGTTATTTATCTGAAATATACACACAGCTTGTTGCGAAGGACATTTTACCAATGTTTAAAATGTCTTTTTTATCTTTGCTTTATATACATGTTTTACATCTTTGGAAATGTAATATAAGTGGAGCACAAATAACACCCAATGTACTAAATAAATGTAAATACACAGTAGATTGACTAGGTATTAGATACACTAGGTAGTATTATAGTCTTGTTAAGTCTATTAAAAACCAGGCACACTTACTGAAAGTCCAGTGTCGCCTCAGTCTCTGTCTCAGTTTATACAAGCACATCTGCACTGCACATGTACAATACATCGGATTCCTCGTTACATCTAACCATAACGACCACATTAGACCTCACGTTCAGCACCTATCTTGGGGAAGTTTTATAAAAAAAAAAAACAAAGAAGGACAAAAAGTCTCCAGAGAGATCAAGAATGGATCAAGAGGTCTCCTTTGCAGTATGGAAAAAAGGTAGTTGAAACCATCACTCTATTAGCTTTGCAGCTTTCGCTCTGCTTTTTATTTACCCACCAACTTCTTCAAGTGACTTCCAGATGGGACTGCTCCAACAAGGATGGAGTTACACTAAACCAAAGGCTGTGTTTAAAGAGAAACCATGTGAAATGTTGCTAATTTAACTCATCTGTTGCTACGAGATGCCTACATGATTTCCAGGAAAGCTCCTGAATTTCTTCTCCATGGAAATTCCCATTGTTGGGGACGACGAAAAAAAACCCAGGTATTTAGATTACAAAAATAAACAAACATGTTTGGACATATCCTGGGAAAGTGCTCAGCCCCTCACAAGCAGCTCTAATGTCATACCTTAAACGTAAGATGAAAGAAAATCCGCGTTTACCCATTACTGGCAGACATATCATTTATTACAATATTATGCAAGGTCAAAGCACTTAGAACATAATGGCTGTTGCTCTCTTTCTAGTCTGTCTTTAAGGTGCCATGCGCAAAACGGCATCTTTCCATAATTACAGAACTGGAGCCAAGCTTTCATAATCCTTGCGTGTATGTATCTTGAGAGTGCTTGATCCATCCGTCTTAAAATGAGCTCCTGACAGGAGAGTCTATAGCAAATGGAGCTAAATGAGTACTAGTATAGTTTCATGTGAAGCCTTAACTGCAGGCATCAATTTGCAGTTTTGCAGACATGTGACACATTTGTAGTGGTGTGCTTGGGATGGCAGAGGGTTGCTAGAACGTACCAACAGTCAGTTGATGCAGCTGATAAAGTCAGATAGTCATTGAGATATAATTAGTGGCCATGTGCTGTTAATGTGAGGAGGAACTGCATTTGGTCAACTTCCATGGAAAAAGTTACAAAGGCTGGTTCTACTCCTCTGCTCCTCTAAGCAGCAATCCTAGCAAATCCACCCCTGGAGACATAAACAGTGCTGAATGATTTGACAATTTTCACAAACAAAAACAGAGTTCTCTTTCCGTGCTCATATTATTCCAACGTGCACATAATTACACCTTTCAGCCCTCTTTGTATCCTCTATTTTATGAGTGCACTATAAAGAACAGACTCCAGTAGAAATAAAGTCCAGCAGACTTTTCTGTACGGTGTCTGGCAGGAAGTGGAGGATCTCTGGTACACTCAAGATAACTGCAGATAACCTGCAGGCAGGGGGAGTTACCCAGGCCAGAGTTGGAGTTTGAGAGCAAGATTTTTTTCTCATAAACCCTGTTCTCAAAGAGAAAATCAAGTCTCAGAGGCTGACAAGCCCAACAGATACACTGCTGATCTTCTGCCAAAGTGCAATGGAAAATCGGACATTTTTCACTGCATCAAACTGTGAGAGCCTTTATATCAGATAAAATACTCAGTCTTTTAAAATGCTCAATTAAATGTGAAAGCCTGACTTACCATTGCTGTATAACTGTATATTTTTTTACATCACTTATCTGCATAAATATTTGTTGTAATGTTCTCCAGCAAAAATATATTTTCAGTTACTCACATTAAGCGTGCTGTTTTTGAAACTTTCGATTAGATTCCTGCTATATTCAAACACAAGAAAGGACTAAAATATAGTGAAACATGCTGTTATAGGAAAATAATCAACAATAAGGTATTGTAATGTGGCCTGACACAAAGTGGCAAAGCTATTACCAAATAAAAGTGTTTTGTTCTCTCTGTACAGCATTTTGCTAACAACTACGTTTACAATTTTTTTTGTTACTTAATTTAATTGTAAATAACTGAAACATCATATATTTAACCACTTATAGTTACATTTAAAGCTGTAGAACATCTGCAACACAGTTTAGTTCCTGTTATCACTTAGCAGATGTAAACAGCAGCCACTTTTTACTCTTTATTCTCACTTTTAAAGAGAAAACACAGCTTTTCATATTACATAGAAACTTTGTTCTGAAGACTGAAAATGTACTGACACTGGAGATTCCTTCCATAAATGCAAAATAAACAAATTCTTACAGAAAACATCACTATATGATTATACATCCATCCATTTCTCATATCACTTAACCTACAATACATAGGGTCATGGGGAGCCTGGAGCATATCCCAGGGAGCTCAGGCAACAAGGCAGGAGTCACCCTGGACAGGTTGCTAGTCCATCACAGGGCACACTTTCGACACGCCAATCAGACTACCATGCATGTCTTTGGACTGGGGGAGGAAACCAGAGTACCCAGAGGTGGGGAGAACATGCAAACTCCGCACACACATTTCATTTGTACAGGTTTATTAATTTGTACAATAATTGATTATTGTAGCGCATCCACCATACAGGTCATTACTTTAGAAAAAACAACACATTAATAAAATGAATCAACACCTTCTGACTAATCAGAATCGACAATTCATAACATGCAATATGATACACACTGAAGTATCATCTAGCCCACTAAAAGTTTCTTTGTTTCATCTCACTGGGAAAACACTCAACGGTTCTATGTAAAACCCTACAACAGAGGGATTCACTTTCAAAGAGTTTTCTTTAAGGGTTCTTCAGAAGGTTAAGGCCTAACTTTCTAAAAAATATTAATTGTAATCTAGATTCCTAAAACCTTTTATTGGAAGGTTCCATCTGTAACCATTTGAAGCCATCTGAGGAACCCTTATGGAACAATTTTATGAGAGTATACCAATAGTTATCTTTATCTATTAATTAAAAAAAAAAGATTGAGTCACTTAACTGAATGCAGCAGTTAAAAATTATTAACTTCCTGAAGCGAGTTTAAATTATGTCAAACAACAAAGAGTCTAATGAGGAGAAAAAATGTAAACAGTAAACTGTAAGCAGAGGAGATAAGCCAAATATCTGAGGATATTTATGACCAAGATATAAGTTTTCCTCTCATAAATCAGGCCAGCAAGATGTTTGGCTAGCATGAGGGATGTTATGACAAGTTGCAGACCATAGGGTCATAATCTGTCTACATGAGAAGACACAGTGTGACAAGGTCTTCTGAGGTCAAACATAGAACTTTTGCCCCCCAAATGCTAACCCCCACCCCACTTCAAGTGGATTATTTGCACATTTGTTCAAACTTTTGACACACAGCCATTTTGGACCTTTGCTGTCAGTTTTGAGCACTATGGGCCCACTTGTGTAATAGTACATACGCTCAGATTTCCAGGGAGCGGAAGCCTGTTGCAGGTGTTTTATTTTAAGAGTCTGTACAGGAAGTGAGACAATCCTGTCTTATAAAAAGTCAAAGGGATTTTACGTTCTCACAAAGAGAAGAATGCCCCCAAGCCTCCCTTTATACCTCACAGGAAGATGATTTGAGTTGCACTGTCTGTGTGAGTATTTATTTGCTCGCTCACAGTCGGTTTGCATGTCAGATGAGCGTGCCATGCTTGTGAGCGCAAAGTTTCAACTATGAACAAGCTTTTGTTCCCAGATCTCTAAATGAACAGGACTTCTTTTAATGCAAACCCACCATAGATGGTGCTACTGGCATGCAAAGGCACCTTTGTGCTTGAATGAAAAGTACTAGAGGAGAGGTCTGGGTCATTACCAGTGAAGCAGAAATAATTTTTCATGTCCCCGCTGGAAATAATAAGTAAGAAGATAAAAAAGGGAAATGTTTTAGAGATTAGTCGTCATTCACAAAGGGATATTTGGTTTGACGAGATGAGTCATCCAGCCAGGGAGGGCCGAGAATCTAGGGAGAAGTTTAGCAGGGTTCATCCCACACAGTGACCCCAAGCTCTGACCTGCTCTTAGAAAACACACTGTCAAGACTGAGAAAGTTCTCAGAAACAGAACAGTATCAAGGTTTTGATCATTTGTGCTATAATAACTGTTCTGTGGAGAAAAAAATTCCATAAAAAATATTTTGAGGGCTTTTTTGTCTATAAACAAATGGAATCATTGAACATCTAGTGTTTCCATCACAGGGCATGTAGTTAAAGGAAAATAATCCATGTAGACATGGTGAGCCCTGGCAAAAAATGAAGGATTATTTTCCTTTTGCCAATGATTACTATTTATAAATAAATTACATATTACTTTTTAAACATTTATAGTTACATTTAATGCTGTGGAACGTCCATGAGACACAGTAGTTCCTGTTATCATTTATTTTATAGCAGCTATAAACAGTCATCTCTTCACCAGCCTATATTTTTCCCCCTCTTTCTTGAGATTAATAAGACATAAAAAGAAGTGTCCTCATGTTACCAGAGTCCTATGTCCTGAAAACTCTCCCATCATGGAAAACTTTGTGACTGTGACAAAGCACTGACACTGGAGACTCCTTCCATAAATCCAATATCCTTACAGAACACAGAAACAGAACATCCATCCATCTATCTTCAACCGCTTATCACAGATGTGCTAACCACTAAGCCACTGTGCACCCCAGAAACAGATCAGTTGTTCTTTATTAAGTAACAACACGTTTTAATCCATATATCATTAGCCTTACATTATGTATTATTGTCCATCATACAAGTCTCTGTGAATGAGCCGTTACTATAGAAATGTTATCATATTAGAATGAGTGTATAAATATAAACAGAAATCCATCCAGACATTTTACATACCACGTATCCTATACAGGATCACGAGAGAGCTTGGAGTTTATCTGAGGGGAACAAGGCGAGGGGACACCCTGGTTGGGGTGCCAATCCATCGCACGGCACATTGCACACACATTCACACACCCATCCATCCATCCATTTTCTACCGCTTACTCCTTCTTCAGGGTCACGAGGAACCTGGAGACTATCCCAGGAAGCATTTGGCACAAGGCAGGGTACACCCTGGACAGGGTGCCCGTCCATCGCAGGGCACAATCACATACACACTCACACACCCATTCATACACTTTAGACATGCCAATCAGCCTACCATTCATGTCATTGGACTGGAGGAGGAAACCCGAAGCATGGGGAGAACATGTAAACTCCACACACACACAGGGTGGAGGCAGGATTTAAACCCCCAACCCCAGAGGTGTGAGGCAAACTAGCAAACCACTGTGGTCCCCTATAAATATAAATATAAATGTAAAATCATTTGAGTTGAACATGTCAGAGCTTACCATGTCCAGGGTGTACCCCGCCTTGTGTCCGATGCTCCCTGGAATAGGCTCCAGGTTCCCCGCAACCCTGAAGGATAAGCCGTATAGAAAATGGATGGATGGATGTCAGAGCTGTGTTGTTATTCTGACTTGTTAGTGCTGTGGTAAATGTGGAAGACATTTTGTTATAATTAAGAATAGTGCAAAGCAACTTGTTGATTTTGTTTTTAGACAGTTCCAATCTTACTTTCAATTTGACTCTGCCATTTGCACTACAGTGACATTTACAGATTTGATCTGTTTTGATTTCAGTGAACTTGCACAGACAAGACGTTGGTCAGATAAGCTGTGATAAGAGAATAGGGAAAAGTTTAGCAGGATCAGATTACCAAGCAGTTCATATCTCCCACACACTGCGGTTAGCACTTACTCCTATTACTAAAAGACACACACTAATTGACTCCTTTGATGAGTCAAGAGCAAACAAGATCTGAATTGATATGTGGTTACTACACTGTCCTAAATATGTTGGACTTTTTTCAAAACAAATATGATGGTTCTTAATGTGTCAAATCTTTCAAACGGAGGGGAAAATCAGGTATGATATTATAGACACTGTGATAAAAAACATAGAAGGTACGGTTTTAACTGAACAAATTATAAAAACACGTTTCATATTCAGAAGTCACCATGTGTTGTGGCCCTGGAGAAATGTTGCCACCCTGTGGAACAGAAGATTACAGCTTTAACAATCCACCTCAATCCTCAAACCTCAATCCAATTTACAGATGTTCATCCCTCAAACATATTTAATAGATTTATTTACGCTCTTCAATCTTCCCATTACGGAACGGTAATTTTGCTTTCTGTAACAGAGGTTTCCTATTCTCATCACCTCATACATATATAAGCACTAAATTACGTATAAGCACTTATTACAGTGCATGTTATGTGTCAGTTGAACATGCCTTCAGGTGGCTGGCAATGCATGCTGGCACACAACTAAAGACTTTGGTGGTGGTGCTGATCAAAATAACAGCTTAGCCAAAATAGAACGACAACTGCCTTATTCCACTGACATTTTTCCTTATAATATATGATGCGAAGGGGTGTGGCGGTTTATGAGCTTATGAATATACTCATAACCAGTTAATCATTAAATTACTTAGTTGAGTATTAATAAAAGTCCTAGTTCACTTGGTGGCACTTTTGGCGGCCGTTCCTGGGCAGTTATTTCAAAGGCCCTCAGTTTTTGTATCAGTGATACACACAGACAGATTGCACAGATTAAACTAACCAAATTTAGTGTAAAACTCCAGCCCTGACAATACCTGTGTTTCCATCCAAGTTGTGAATTTAACTCAGGTGAAAAATTGGAATATTGCATAAAACATATGAGAATAAAGCACTGTTTCCATCCCATGTGTTCAAGAGAACAAAATCGTCACTTCCAAGGAAACTGGTGCAAAGTATTAATACAGAAGGAAGTTGGTGTAACTGAGGAAGTCACTGTGCCTCTTTTTTACATATAGTAAATGACTTTAGAATGTGCAGGCAAAACAAAATCTATCTCAAAGGTATAACAACCTCATGTTATCTTGGATGTCATGGATGTCATTATCATGGATGTCTGGTATTTGGGAATGGGCTCTTATGGAACAGTTCTGGGAGGTAATTATACTAAATCATTTCGATGACAGAGTTTTGGCTCAGGCATTTCAGAATGACAAAAACAACATGTGAGATACTGTGCAACAAGATTGGTCCACTGGTTAGTCCAGTTATGCTGACCCACCATGCCCCGGTTCCTAGAGAAAAACACATTGCTATTGTGCAGTATAAGTTGCTCACATGAACTGAATACAGAGTTGTGGGGGAGATATTTGGAGTCAGCAAAACCACAGTTTGAACCTTGTCGTCTCTCCAAACATTCCTCTTGCTCTCCGCCATTTGTACTTTTCTGAGCCAATTATCCAATCATATGATTTGTTGAGGCAAAGTCACATGATTTTTTGATGTGCATCAAGGAATTTATTCTATAAATATGTTTCCATCATAGCTTATGTGCATGTCTTCTTATCAGATAAAAAAAATTATCCGCCTCAATTGAGCGCATACGGTTTAATATGCTTTTTTGGAGATTTTATTCACATCTAGTGTTTCCATCCAGGCTTTTTTTTAAGGCAATATCCCAAAATTCACATAGAATTACATGGATGGGAACATACTTAATGAACTATCCTGTCTGCTGCTCCTCCTTCACTGAAAATGTTCATAGAGTGAGTCTGGGACAGCGTGATTCTCTAATAGCACTTGTTGCAGTTAAAATTTTTGACCGCTAGGTGCTATAATAACTGTAAGCTAAATGATGCAATAAGCGAGCCCCAAGATTGCACAAAATCTAGGAAGGCTTATATCTATCAAATAGCTATTTTTTTTTGCATTGTTGGTCACTCAAAAAAAGGTACCAGTATTTCAGCGGAATTTAAAATGTATGGGGAAGTGATTTAGGAATGTTCTGAAGATAAACATTTGTTTAAAAAAGTTGATATACTGTATGGTGCCACCTATGGTTGACCCACCAAGGAATAAAACACACACACACACACACACACACACACACACACACACACACACACACACACACACACACACAGAGAGAGAGAGAGAGAGAGAGAAGAAATTTAAGATTGCTCCTGATTCTACAAATGCATTTCGGTGGTAATAGTTGCTGCTTTTGGCACAAATAGAAAACTTCTGAATGTGTCTGTGTCTGTGAAAAGTGTCACAGAGACAGCAGTTTCCTATATCTGCACATGTGTCAGTGTAAGAATCTTATCTTTTTTTTCTCATTATGCCTTTAATCAACAAGATAGCCATGTTTAAAAAAAACTTTTTTTTTGTATATAGAGGTTGAGTCTATTCTGTTACAAAAATGTCTAGTGTTTAGCCTATTTTAATATGCTGCTCACCTTCTGCAACTTTTATAAGTGAGTGTTATCATTTTCAGCACTGGTTCTGTCTGCCTTTTGCCTGAGAACTACTACACACTATTACACACGTGATCAGCCATTACACTTATTTTACTGTATATTGGGAAAAGTAGCATTTAATGTCAATTCCTCAACAGTTACATAAACATTCTTACTAGCTTTTAATAAGCTAAACAAAACAATGTAGCTAACATCATTATTAGTACAAATTGTAAACTGTACATATAAAGTGAGGTTTTGGAAACAAAATCAAAAACCCAAAGCTTCTGACCAAATTAGAGAACACATAATGGTCTTACTTCTACAGCAGGGAAAATGTTAAAACTCCAAAAGGATCTTAAATCATTTTTACTTTTATAGTATAACATTAGACTTTTTCACTCCTGTTTCACTCTCATGCCCTTCTCCCACTTCTGATGGACATAACTCCTGCCAGTCACCATGCAGTCAGACTTGTTTAGAGCCTAAACTTGTGATGCGATGTGTGACGTATCTGAGGTGATGTATGCTGCATACATACAAATATTCTTGTCAATTCCTACCACACACCACTGATTCAGTTCCTGACTGGGAATTACCAGTACAGGACTGTCATGTAAACATACTGTACACACTGTAGCTTTAAATTATGTTGAAGTGGAGTGAAGGGCATGAGATTAACACTGGCCCATGATGGGCCTGGTAAATGCAGCCCACATAAAGTTTGGTAATCCCATCAGGAGTTAGTCCTGAGTTAGGGCCAACACTGAAGGGCCAAGCATTTTAATGGGCCCTTGGTCCAGCCTATGATGTACCCTTACTGGTCCAGTGGAGAATAGCTTGCTGGCTTTCTCTTGGAAGAGCCTTCATCAGTGAATATAAACAAAACCACTACTCAAGTAGAACTGGAAGAACTCATTAGTTAGACTTTATTGTGCTGCCCAGAGTAGTCACAAAAAAAATGTTAATGACAACAGCAAATAATATAAGAAAAAATATATGTGTTGAATACAGATTACCATTTGGATGTAAAACAAGTGCAGTACAATCTAAAATGTAAATCACGGATTTCAAACCCATATATCATATATCATATACTGAGAAAGTTCATGCACGACTCAATGCCTTTTTGTTGATTTTTTTTTAATTCTCACACTCATTGATAATTTATATGAAACACCTTTATGGGTTCTATTCTGCAATGTCTATTAAAATTAAGTCAAAATACAGAATAAATCCAGACATATGGTTAGGTGTTTCTAGACTGCTCCATAGTTTATAGGAGTTAATCAATACGAAACATATTACATTGTGAACAAATATGTAGTTATTAAGCTATTGCAGCACTTTCCAATAGGTATACATCATAGCTGTAGTCATGTTTTTGCCTTCAGTCTGGCCTCCTTTGTAACATTAATCGACTTATATAATAAATATAATAAATGCTATTTATAACCTCTAACAGACTTCCCAGTGGAACACTGCAATACAAAAAGCTTAAAACAGCACAAAAAAAGGAAGAAGAGAAAAATCTAGCAGACCAACAGGCAACCAGTTTATCTGTTCGCAGAGAACCCTTGTCACGGTTCCACAATCTGAGTAGCTCTGATGTCTTTTTGGATTTAGCACTGAGAAACCATACTGAACACCCCTTCAGCTTCAGGGAAGACCAATGAATGGAGCATCTTATCAAAGCCTTAGACCGGTGCTCTGTGGAAGCGGGCCAGAAAGCAAGAACCCTGGGGAAAAAAATTAAAAATATACAGTACAACAATGTTGTTCTGACAGGATTTTCAGTGCTCTGACAATTGATGCAATGGCCAACAGCCAGTCCTTAGGAAAAAGAGGCAAGCTTGGTGAAGTGTTAGTGAAGCTGAAGCGAAGTGGAACCGGCAAGTTCAGCGTACATGGAGAAAAATTACACAGAGTAATTGCATTCAGGAACGTCAAAAGAGTAGATCAGTACAAGTAAGCTGTTCACTTTGTCACAGCAGGACGTTGCTTATAAATAGAGGAAATATGTATACTTTTTCCTTATATCATTATTTGCAAAAGTTGTATTCAAAACCAGTATGCTGCCACAAGGTGAAGCTTAATTAGGTAGTATATGCTGAGCATATTGAGTGCTGCTTGCCTGAGAGCTTGGCTAGAGAGGAAGTGAAAAGCACTCAGCACACAAATCTACTTACATAGTATCACTGAGCTCGCCCAAAAGCTTATTTCTTCTTTCCTCCTAATGACATATTTTCTGTTTTTTTCTTCTGTGAATCATTGAACAAAAAAACAACAACAAAAAAAACACTTTTATGTTAGCAAGTGCTGAGCACCAGGAAGCTATCCAGCACTTTCTAGTGAGGACCAGCCACAAAATCATGGCCTTGTAAGCAAAAGTTAGATATGAGTTATTTCCAGTGTAACCCTAAGTTCTTGCTAGCAAGCGACAAGCCACTTGTGTCACTGTAATTTGTCACTTGCTGGCATGAACACTCCAGCATTAAAAAAAAATGCTATAAGAAATGGTAGTAGCTTCTAAAGCTAAATAGTTAAACACAAATTAAATAATGCCCTAATTAATGTTAAATTTGGTTGTTTGGTTTACATGTTAAATGCTGGGTCTTTGTACTAGCACCGTTGGCAGATTAGCAAAGCAATCTACTTGTACAGGCACCAACAATATCTGCTATTTCCTTCCAATGTTTTATTTCCTTTATCTACGTACATTTAATGAAAGATTGAGAGTAAATAGAAACTAATTGCAGGTAGGAACTCAAGGTGTGAGTCATGAGGGAACTTAATAAAATCTCAGATGACATCCCTGCTGAAAGAAACAATAGAAAGCCTCATAGAATTGGTAAAGGTTTTAAAGGTTATAATGACAATTGTATTGGTTTTAATGGAAATTGTAATGGTTCCTGTGGGTAATTTCTTGCTTTTTGTTGCAAGTGCACCATTTTTATTGGTGGCATGTTGGTGGTTTTAATGGTTAGATGATGGTTTGTAATAGCATTTGTAGTGGAAACTATTAGCATTTCTATAATGGTTTCTATTATTTGTTTGTTTTTTCACCAGGGATGCACTGTAGAACTGGTCCAAGGAATCATTTGGACTTGTTGCTTGACCATGTCTTAGTTAAATTGCATGGGATTGAGACAATCACAATTCAAATGTCACTTGTTGTGCTGTTGCTTTGTTGTGTGATGCTGTTACTGTGGCTCAGTGTCATGCACATCCATAGAAAATGAAAAGTCACTTGTTGCTTTGTCGCTTGCTATTATAAACATAGGGTAATTGTACATAATGCTGAATTCTGTATGCTGTAATGCTGTATCTAGTCAAAATGGAACAAATGCAAGAGCATATTCTTACACATCTTTGGTTATATCACAAAATCACATAGAACTTGTGATTATTCAGTACAGAATCATTTTAAGATGAAGAGCATAAACCATAATGAGTATGCACATTAAAACTAAAAAATAAAAACTAAATGGGTACTATATATGAATGGATGGAGCAGTGGAGAGTCTACCTCAGTCATGGCATCATCAATCTGCTTGAGCTCCTCGTAATGATCTCGTGAGTCTCTCAGAGGTTGTACCATGATCTCCTCGATCTGTGGGAACAGCTAAACACACATGAAACATAGAATCAGGAGAACCACACTCCTAGAATGCAGGTATTTTAATAAAGGATAAAACCACTTCATTTTGATTCACAATATTAAACATTCAGTTGTGCCATATCTACTGACTGCTAAATATGACCAATATTGCAGAGTATTTTAACTGAGTTTAAAATACACCAATAAGGAATTGGTCCACACCTTCATCACTGTTTCAAACATGGGGATGAGGACAAACTTAATGAAGCCAATCTGAGCTGTGGGCTTGGTCACTTTGTCTCTGTCCATAAACGGAGCGACAGGTAGACCCTCAGACTTCTCTCTGTCACTCTGAGTAGAAATATGCATGTGTGTAACTCTATCTGAAGAGCAACTCAACCAATTAAATTAGCGCAGAGTGCAGGAGAGCACATTGTGCTGACCTGCATGAAGTACTCCTCCAGAAGACAGTCTACCCATGGCTCGGCAACTTCAGTCGGCCTGACTTCATTGGAAATGTCACAACATTTGATCAGGACCATCTTCAGCTACACACACACACACACACACACACACACACACACACACACACACACATAAGACAGAAACAAAGAAGACTTTTGTCCATCATATCTATGCCTTTCATCAGGTGCCAAGCAAGAAAGACAAAAAAAAGCCACTCATCACAGTGAGCCATATTTGCAGTTCAGTTATGCCTGCATCGTGAGAAACTAATACTGAAATTATGTGCTCAATAATCCATTCAGAATTGTCTATTATCTAATCACTTCTTTTACCAGCTAGACAGAATTCACCCAAAACATGTATGTTTTAGATATCTTGTATTAAAACGTGTAGAAAATGTATTCAGACAAGGGGCCAATGTAGATCGTGAGGAGCCAAATTAAGTCTTGCACCACTGTCTGACAAATTCTTTAATTATATCAGCTATCTAATTGATATATTTTGATGCAAAAGTCTCCATTCATAGGGGAACTAACACATTTTAGCATATGTATATATATGTCTATATATATATATGTATATATATATATATATATATATATATATATATATATATATATATATATATATATATATATATATATATATATATATATATATATATATATATATATATATATATATGTATATATATATATATGTATATATATATATAAAATGACACATTATATCCATCTATTCATCCATCTTCTACCGCTTACTCCTTTTCAGAGTCACAGGGACATTTTGTATATACATTTTGTAAATCGTCTTATGTGGATTTACAACCATACAAGTCCCTGTGAATGAGCTGTTTCTATAGAAACAATAAGATATTAATAAGGGCATTAATATAAACCGACGATTCGCCTTACAGCAAGCATTACTGTCAGAGCCATGCTAACCACCTTCTGACCAATTAGATTCAAGATTTGAGCAGAGCTGTGGTATAAAATAAAAGGTTGCATATTCTATTCCAACATTGTTTTTAAAACTGTTGTCTATATATAACTGAAATAATAATAATAAAAAAAAGTTCGGCATAAGACAAAATGTGGCATAAATGACAAAAAATACACATAATTTCTGTTATCTGAATTGATAGCAGTCAATCAAGTTAAGATGATTAGCTCAATATGGCAAATTTTTTCAGCCTATCAACTGTATCTTTGTCCGACTTAAATCGTCAACTCTGAATGCTGCCCTTTGTTCTTGGAGTAAATTTACACTTTGTGGAATTGAATACATACACAGGTTACATGTTCCTCATTGGTGAAGTCAAAATTGTCTACTTTGTGCTTGAAAGAGTCCAGGATCTCTCCATGCCTGGCCATGTCAGTAGCCAAGATCAGGGTGATGATTGCCTGTAGGTGAAAGGTTAAGGAGTTATATTGCAACTGGAAAGTATATTGTACATTATATTATTATTAACCCTACTATTATATTGAAAAAAAAGTTACATCCATTATGTTATGGGTCAAAATGACTTCCACAGTTGAAATACACACAAAAATAGCAAAGAACTGCTTAACAGTAAACCTTTATTATGGTTTGTCTTGGACAAGCCATAAGAAGAAATATTTAAGAAAAATTATTTATATATAAGTTCATGACCCTAAATGAGGAAAGTAAAAAAAATCAAAGAGAAAAAGAGAGATTAACCAGTATTTCAGATCTCAAAAGTGGAAATGGGTCAAATTGACCCATAATATAATAGGAGGGTTAAAGCAATCATTTAAAGGTTCCTCACTTATAATGTTTTAGAGGTTACACAAAAAAAAGAAGCCTGCATAGACCAACCTGACGGATCTGTTTAAACGCTTCAGAGTCCACATTGGCAAAGATGTTACACTCGGGCAAAGCGAGGATCTGAAAGGCCACAGCACAGTGGTGGTTCTCCAAAGGAGAGATGTCGTTGTAACGAACAGCTAGCTCAGTACGTGCATTTATCTGGTAACTGAATGAAAATCAAACTGTTTAGACAACACCAACTTGCTGTTTTCATTATTAATAATATAATAATTGTGAGTTTTAAATGAATTTTAATTGAAATACGTGTTATTGTAGCCTGGATGGTCCAAGTCATGGCATACTGCAGCAGTCATTAAAATGCCCAAGTCTGTTAGTGTGAGCTTTTCCTGTTGACCAAAAACACCCATGCGTGCACCCACACACACACAACCACACACCCACCCACCCACACACACACAATCAAACACACACACACACACACACACACACACACACACACACACACACACAGACAAACAACATGATTATGTGCTTCTATCACAAGGCAGCTGTCACGCCTTTAGTAAGCATGAAAGTTCTCACCTGAAGGTTGCAGAGGTGAATCATGCCATACATCATCTGGCTCACACAGAAGCAATGGCGGAAGTTGTGGAATGGGTTGCTGCGATAATTCTCTTGAATAGCAAGCTGGGAAAATATGAACATAACTCATTATGGGGTCTATACATTTATATGCCTATAAATTCACTTTCATAAGCCCAATAACCAGAATTGTAAAAGAATATGGCCTTCCAAAATCTTCCGCATACCAGCCAACGTTTGAGAGTTATGGGGTTCATGTTGAACTCCTTTACCAAGCCTAAGTCATGGTACATGTATTCCAAGCAACTGAGCATCTGAAACACAAAGCAAAATCAAAGCACAATCAAATTGCTAAACGCAAAGATGCATTGTGACAAATAAATCTTGTCACATCCACAGTAAATATTTACATTCCTCAGAAGCACACATACTTCATTATGCTCCCAGTGCCAGACATCAAAGGTCGGCTTCTTCAGAGCTTCAATAGTCTCCTGAGAGAGTGTGTACTGAGCAGAAAGAGAATTAATGGTGTGAGGATGGATGTATATTTCCTTCTAATACTCATTCAAAACATTTTGTTAAAAGCACCTTTGGATAGCTGGGCACATCACGTCTAGGGGTTAGTTTCTTTCCATCGTCTGAGAAGTTATACTTACACGGACAATTCACTCTAATGAAGAAAACAGTGGTGTCAGATAAGCTACTCCTGCAATGTATGACTATTGATTTAGTAAACATTTGGGTTAACTGGATTTCTGGATCCTAATAATTTGATTTGCTCTCCAACTGCTTACCTTCCTCCTCCTCTGGAAGTCATCTCATCTCTCAGCTTCTTTAAGTCGTTCTTGCACTTTTCAATCTCCACAACCTTCAGGCCCTCCACTAGGTAGAAAAAGGAGCAAAGCTTGGTATATAAATATAAAAAAGAGCTATATCATGCTCTAAATTCTCATACACAGACATCAAGCATGTATAGAACACATACACTCCACTCTCTTCTCCAACATAGCCAGCCTATTGGTCACTTCAGTTTTCAGTTCATTGATTTTGAAGGCCCTAAAATAGAAAAACTCTTTTCAGACACATAGCCCAAGCAAATGTCAAAATGTGCACTGTATCTGAAATGCGATAGAGTGCCGCTTCGGTCTCTGAGAATACAAACACTGGCATTACCTGCTGAACTGCTCTGCCACCTGTGATAACACGTTCTGAAACATGTCTTCTTTCTCTGCGCAGGGAAGCATACAGACTGTAAATCACATGCTTACCTAAATTATCTGCAAAATACAGACTGAGGAAATGGCCATCAGTCATCATAAATGTCACTGGTAAAGATGTAAAGAGTCATAAGAGTGTTGGGAAGTACAATATGTTTTACTGTTACCTCCCAGCTGACCCGTGGATAGGGGAACAACTTTATATAGCGAACTGGATGGGAAGAATTTTGTGAAATAATTAGTCATCAAAAGGAAAATAGTTGGATTACAAGTTATGATTATGTACTGTATGAGTCAGTAGGTTTACATGGGCAACAATAATCTGATATTAAACCGATTAAGACAATACTCTGATTAAGAAACTACCATGTAAACAGCAATTATTGATGACCTTAATCCGACTAAAGTCATACTCGAAGTAATCCATCCATCCATCCATCTTCAACCGCTTATTCCTGCTTCAGGGTTGCGGGGAACCTGGAGCCTATCCCAGGAAGCATCGGGCACAAGGCGGGGTACACCCTGGACAGGGTGCCAGTCCATCGCAGGTATAATATAATATAATATAATATAATATAATATAATATAATATAATATAATATAATATAATATAATATAATATAATATAATATAATATAATATAATATAATATCCATCCATCCATCTTCAACCACTTATTCCTGCTTCAGGGTCGCGGGGAACCTGGAGCCTATCCCAGGAAGCATCGGGCACAAGGCGGGGTACACCCTGGACAGGGTGCCAGTCCATCGCAGTTATAATATAATTTAATATAATATAATATAATATAATATAATATAATATAATATAATATAATATAATATAATATAATATAATATAATATAATATAATATAATATAATATAATAATACGAGTTAATACATTCCTGTTTGAGTTGCCGTGTGGGAGTTTTCACTGCATTTTGCGACATGTACTCATGGCAGTGCTCAACCGTTTGACGGCAAACAAGCGAACACACTGCGTGGTGTTCAATGCACTTACCAACGCACTTACTTGGTATATAGTGGGGAAGATACATGTATTTTGGCTACTATACAGTAGGTAAGTAAGCGGTTTCGGACGCAGCCCATGACTTCAAGCAGTCGTCTATTTGCACATATAGTATGACAAGTAATTAAATGAAGAACCCAAAACTTTATATAACAAAGACCATAACAAAGACCAACTGTATGTTGATACATGAAATTCTGGAGTGAACATCGGATGGCGTGGTGTGGGGATGTTATTACGTGTGTCGTTAATGAATCTATGTTCTATAACATGTACAACAGGAACATGAAAGGAGTATTCTAAAAGCGACTCATGTAAACACCTTAATCACAATATTGTCTTATTCAGAATAAGGTCAATAATTAGATTACTGTTAGATACTGTCCATGTAAACATAGTCAATGTGGTAAATAATTTAGTTACTTGGGTGAGTTGGTGGGCATTGTTGGATCGATGGATACTAGAGCTCCCTCAGGGTCCACCAACATTATAGCTGTGGTCCTGTGGAAAAAGATAGGATCAATTCCTAGTTATAGAAACTAATCCTATGACTGATTCTATGTATAAGAAACTGATCCTACTGATCAAAGCAGTATGCATAGTCACTTAGCACCCCTGAGCCACCAGGGGGCTCTATAAGAATTCATTTTTTTTAGTTAAATAAATAGGATGTCACTCAGGGCCCTTATTCACCTTTTTACCTTTTTTCAGTTAAACCTTTAACCCCTAGTATTCCTTAAACTTTTTGCTTTCAATAATTTACCTACATATTCAAACTGTGAATCATAATTTGTGGCCAGTATTCTCTAATGTCTTACTGAGGCTAATAATTGTACGTAATTTTAATACTGTTACAATACAGACAGCAGATGGCACTGTGGCTCATCTACGGGCGAGTCACATGACATTGTATGGTTCGCTCGCTGCCGGAATGAGCGTTAGCGCTAGTCACTTTGATTTGTCACAGGTGATTCTGTTTTGAGTTGATTATACTTTGTATGTAAACGCCTGGGTTACTGAGTACGTCGCTCAGTATTATTAGTTGTATTAGTTGTAAGATTCGTTTGTTTTCATGCCTGGAAGGATATTGTTGTGCCACGTTTCCCGTTTGCCTGTGAAGACTGGATTACTTTAGTTTTGTGTCTTTAAGTTTAATAAAGACTTTGATCTGCGCCTGCATCCACCTCCTGTCTACGTAACGTAACAGAATACTGAGCCTTCGAAAGGAAGCAGCAGATCAAGGAGATGAGAGCAGAGTTAGACCGAGTGTTCTGGGAGAGGAAAAGGATAATGGACGAAGCACTGGCGCGACTCACTCACCAGATCGCGCAACAAAAGCTGCTGCAGCGAGCCAGTCCATGCGCCATGCCACCATCCGCGTCGTTCCTGGAATGCAACCAACAACTAAGTGAGGAACTTGCCCGGCTCCAGCGCATGTTCGTGGAACAGAAACAGCTGCAAGCTGTGCTATGCGTCATGCCACCCCCACGCCCTTTACCCCGTCCCCGCCAGCGGAAAACCACGCTGTGCAACGCAGCCAGCAAAGCGGCTGGAACATCTGGGGCTTCTCACTGCAGGGGAGTCGCACCACAGTCCCGAGCTGAAGACTGGCCAGGATTTTTCGGGGATTGGGGGTCAACGAAGACAGCAGAGCTCCAGCCTGAGGCCTGCGGGGAGGCCTCAGCTGTGGCGCTTCCACCTGAGGTCAACAGGGTGACCTCTGAGCTGCAGCTTGAGACCTACAAGGAGGTCTCTGCGGGGGAGCTTCCGACAGCTGAGGAAGCTGTCCTGCTGTCCAGCCCAGCCGAAGAGGTCGTCCTGCTGCCCTGCACAGCCGAGGAAGCTGTCCTGCTGTCCAGTCCAGCCGAAGAGGTCGGTCTGCTGTCCTGCACAGCCGAGGAAGCTGTCCTGCTGTCCAGCCCAGCCGAAAAGGTCGTCCTGCTGCCCTGCACAGCCGAGGAAGCTGTCCTGCTGTCCAGTCCAGCCGAAGAGGTCGGTCTGCTGTCCTGCACAGCTCAGGAAGCTGTCCTGCGTTCCAGAGGCTGCCTCGCTTTCTGTGGCAGCGAGAGACAATTCATACAGGGGCCCAGGACCCCCATTGGAGGGGGGTTCTTGGTGCTCCGGGAGGAGCACCGTTTGGAGGGGGGTTCATGTAACGATACGGCTAGCAGATGGCACTGTGGCTCGTCTTTGGATGAGTCACATGTCTTTGTTTTGGTTCACTCGCTTCCGGGTTGAGCATTAATGCTAGTCATTCTGATTTGTCACAGGTGATTGTGTTTTGAGTTGATTATACTTTGTATTTAAACGCCTGAGGTACTGAGAACGTCGCTCAGTATTATTAGTTGTATTAGTTGGAAGATTTGTATCATAGGTATTGTTTGTTTTCATGCCAGGAAGGATATTGTTATGCCACGTTTCCCGTTTGCCTGTGAATATTGCGTTACTTTGGTTTTGTGTCTTTAAGTCTAATAAAGACTTTGATCTGCGCCTGCATCCACCTCCAGTCTACAAAACGTGACAAATATTCAATATATGTAGAAGAATTAGGGTTAGATTAATGTTTTATATATATATATATATATATATATCTCCATCCATCCATCTTCAACCGCTTATTCCTGCTTCAGGGTCGCGGGGAACCTGGAGCCTATCCCAGGAAGCATCGGGCACAAGGCGGGGTGCGTCTTTATTATTAGTGCGTCTTTCTACGTTCAATTAGGATCAATGTAAATTATAAAAGTAATCCAGCTCCATTCAATGATGGTTGTATATGCCGCTTCAGGGCGGGGTACATCCTGGACAGGGTGCCAGTCCATCGCATGGCACAATCACATACACACTCACACACTACGGACAATTTACCAAGCTGCCAATCAACCTACCATGCATGTCTTTGGACTGGGGGAGGAAACCGGAGTACCCGGAAGAAACCCCTGCAACACGGGGAGAACATGCAAACTCATGGCCCCGGTGGGAATCAAACCCCGGACTCTGGAGGTGTGAGGCGAACGTGCTAACCACTAAGCCACCGTGCGCCCTATATATATATATGTATATATATACTGTGAGTCTTATTATTAGTGCGTCTTTCTACGTTCAATTAGGATCAATGTAAATTATAAAAGTAATCCAGCTCCATTCAATGATGGTTGTATATGCCGCTTCACATGGCAAATTATATTAACAATTAGAAATTATTCACTTTTAATTTATATTTTTTCTTACAGAGTATGTTTGATTTAGTTAACCCATATTTGTTAATTTAAAAATTAACTAATGAACTCGCACTACGCTATACTTAAGGTGGTTGTTATTCATGCATTAATTCATAACACTCTTGTTGTAGTTAAGGTCAGCTCTTTATTAGTTTGTGATTAGTACAGTGATTAGTACACTCATCATCAGTTCATATTCAAGTAAGCTTTATTTCCGGTATTAGTGGTATTAGTGCATGATTATTCATGTACTGTTATTGTAAAGTGTTACTGATTCTAGCTTAAACTTACAACAGTGGTCTAAATGCTATGTCAATGCGATACTAACACACTAACATCTACTAACCTGGAGATGTTGGAAGAAGAACACAAGAGCTCTTTAATATCACATGGACTGCAGTGACGACTGAACAACACCTAGAAAACAAAGCTGTGATTCAGCATTTACAGTGCTAAACTCTCACCAAATATTCATGCAAATATCAATTCATACACATTAGCTTATATTATGTAGATACACATAAGATAATTAGACAAATTGATAGCTTGATTATGCTGATGAGATTGTGTAGATATATTAGGGAAGATAAACAGGCCATTTCATTTTGATTAGTTACACTAGCTTGGAGTAATGGCCTACAGGTGTACGAGACAGCTCACTCAGCTCCAGTCTCCGGCACTTCCTAATTTAGAGTGGACACATGTCACATCCAGCTCCCACTTGGCCCTTCTGCAGCATGCATTTCACAGTGAACTAAGCAGTGAGCACAACATTTCTATCAATTTAACGAACAAAAATGACAGTATAATGTGAAAACACTTACACATGCATGTATTTTAGTGACATGCAACCACTCTGCCATATAGAGCATGAAATACTGAGAGTGAGATGTCCTCATGATATAGTAGTGTAAATTGTCCCCTCTCTTCATTACAGTCATTTACATCTCTTAAGATTTCTCCTCAGGGAAATGCACCTGAGAAGTGCTGACAGTGGTGGTGGAGGTTGAGTATGCTAATAACAGGTGTTACTACAGCCTATTATGCCACAGACACCTGTGGATCAGGCCATCTTCAGCTATATTTTTAACCTCAACTCACTACTATTCCTGCATATGCTCTTGACTACTATTCCCCTTTCCTTATACATGATGATTAATCATTTGCTTGGTGACCTTTTTATTAAAAACAATCATAATTGGGACACAATGATTTAATTGTATGTATTGATATCTAAACAGTTGTTTAAATATCAAACATTGTGGGATGCTCAGCAATTATATTGGATAGATGAAGGTTAGATGCTTTGCTTAGGGACACTCACACCTAGGGAGTCCTGAGATTTGAACTCACAACCTGTTTATCACTCACACAGACAAACAATTGACAGAATATTCATCAATCCATCTCTCCATTTTCTGTACCACTGATCCTTACTGGGTCGTGGAGAACTTGGAGCCTAGCCCAAGGCAGGAGACACCCTGGATGGGGTACCTGTCCATCACAGGGCACAGTCACACCCATTCACACACCCATTCATACACCCTGGACAATTTTTTTGATCATCACAGAATATTCAGTTCAAACAAATTTAATAGTCCACTACGCTGTGGACTTTGATGAAGTTTAAAAAAGTGACCTAGGTTTTTTTTTTTTTTTCAGTTCTGAGATTGTAGAACATCTTACCCATTTGTATAAAGGCATCCACCATGGTAGACATTTTTAAATCCACTTTAAAAGCATATTTTTTATTTTTATTTTTAAGGTCTGTATCATGCATTCTGTTTGTCTTGCCTTTTCATATGTGGTTTGTTTTGAAATGTATTTTTAATTGTTTTTGTATTCTTTAGTTTGTTTTATTTAATTCTTCTGGTATTTTATATTGTACTTTTACTATAGCACTTCTGATATATGAATAAATGTGACTTAACGATGTTAACTGTAGAGCGCTTTTAACAATAGATATGGTCACAAACCAGCGTTCAAGAAGTCTCGGGTGTGGATTGAAATCTGTATACTGGGATAAGGAAGGCATTAATTAACCAGGCCAGACTACATTAGAATGTGCTTTTAAATGGTTACTCGTCCTTGATAATCGTCTATAATAATGTTAACAATGTATACATTGACCAGAATTAGTGAAATGTTATATATGCTTTATATTTTTGCAATTAGTATTTTTTTGCTTGTCGTGCTACAGAACTTACTGTTATTCATAGCCATTTTCTATTAATTAACTAGAGACTTTTTAACTGTAAAAGTGAGCCAAATTTCGGAAGATCATACTGTATCTTTCTGATTCACCTTCAGTTTTACCAGCTGCTCTCAAACAAGCATCAAGGAATTGTTGCATGGTAAATACACTGCAAATATATATATATATATATATATATATATATATATATATATATATATATATATATATATATATATATATATATATATATATATATATATATATATATATATATTCTAGCCAGTGAAATATCTTGATCATAAGAAAATTATAATAAAAAAAAATACAATTTCTCTTTATTATGCTTAAAAACAACCAAAAAAGCCTATTGAGTTTATTAAGCCTATATCTAGATTGTTTTTACGCATTTCGACCTTGAAATTGCCCTATTCTATTTGCAAATATTTTTTACTTCAAGCATTTATTTCTAAAAAGAAACAAAACAATCTACCAAAAGAATAAAGCAATTTTAAGATTGAAATGAGTAAATATGTTTAGAAATTGGTGTAATGGTATTAAATTTGTTATGTAGTAAAATCTCATAATAAAATAATAATATTAAATAACAATTCCTTTATTGAAGAAAGCTTCACATGCTAGGATATATATATATATATATATATATATATATATATATATATATATATATATATATATATATATATATATATATATATATGTATATATATAATTTGCAGTGTAGGTACCTAAGAAGTCTGTATTTGTTTAATAACCAGCATTAATCATAATGTATCCTAATGTTTTAGTCAAGCTATATTTACAATTATTTATTTTGTGAACATTCACAATAAGTCCCAGACAGAAATGTAAAGAAATTAAAAGCCTTATGATCTGATAAAAATGACCTTGAACTTATACTGGACTGACAGTCATATCCTTTATTATATATTTTGATGTTTTTATTTTGTACTTCACTGTTAGTAAATTCTGTTTCATGTAAATTCAGTTTTTTTAAATGTCACCAAACAGTTGTAAAATAGCATTTCATGGAATGTCGTACTGTGTATAGTTGTGTGTCCGCTGAGTACAATTTTTATTTGAATACCCATGTCAGCATCAGTGGTATCTGAGCTACAACATAGACAGGAATGCACTACTGACCTTCTGTACTTTGCCATCCACGTCCAGGTAGATGGTTTTGGGGGCGTAGGATGAAGAGCCTGATCCCATGCTGGCACTGCAGGCTCACCGAGCTAGCAAGAGGAACTTTGAGAGCCCCTCTGGATTAGCCTTCCCCAAGATCAGAACCACCGAGAAACAACACAGGAACCCAGTGAAGACCTTATGGATGTAATAAAGTGATCAGGCTTAGAAGATCAGTTTTCCACTAAAATTGAGATTAAAAATTGACCAGAGATTAATCAGATTAATCTGAGAATAAAAACTCAGATGGTTTTGATATACCTGTATAATAGTGGCAGCTGAATTTGATGCTATCAGAAGAAATGCCTCACTTACTCATTTGCTGGTGCATGAAGGAATGAAGCATAATTTTGCAAATTGATCAGTCTAAAGTTCAAAATAATTCTGCTAAATTTATGTATGATCTCCGTCGTGTCATTCTGAGTAAGACCAACAATATCTGAATAATTCCAATACGCTATTCAATGCGGAACATACAGAAAATGCTTCACATCACTATCCTATCTTCCTGTCTCCGTGTACAATAAGCTTAAATCACTTTCAATACAACATCCATATTGTAATTTACCTGATGTGTTCAAGCTGCACCGTTCTCCCGAGATGTATGCAGCCCTTCACTGTTCCAGGTACTACGCATGGAGGGGAAAGTGAAAGGGGGAGACGTGGAGGGATTGTAGGATTTTTAATGTAATTGCAGCTCTCCACCGTTGCCAGGGGACTGTTACAACACAGAGAAAGTGGGCTGCTCTTGTCTCTCTCAGATATCTTCAGTTCTTCTTCTGCAATTGCTTTTTATACATATAGCTGGGTATGATGTCAGCCGATTCAACAATTATGCTGGATGTGTGTAATTTTAGCTTGAATGGAAAAGCACCAATAGCTTTATGCATGCATCAGGGTTGTGATAAACTGAAAGATAAGCATTTCATATAAAGTCTTTAATATTAGTATGTCTAAGATGTATCTACAATTTCACCGTGGTGAGTAGAAAAAGGGTTAAAAGCAATCCAAAGCATATTTATAGTCTGCTAAAAGCTATTCTTCATCTTCTTAGATTACAATCTGCACAATATATTTCATTCTTTATGTGTCCCTTGGATTTTCATTCATTCTACACATCACAAATGACTCATGCACTATGTATTGCACTATAGAATCGACTAGACTGAACTCTGAACTGGACTGAACGACTGGACTCCATAAAGCCGTTCCCCAGAACCCAAGTGGCAGATGTTATTGTCAAATCTCAATAAGCAAGACAAGATACCATTTTAGCTACTTTAAAGCACACTTTGTAATCAGAATCAATCAGATATGCCTCTAAAAACAACATATATGGGAGAATAAAGGTGTAGGTGTATACAGTATGGCTGAGTCATTAACACCCAGAGAATATAATCAGAATAATGAGAATATAATCAGAGCGTCAGCAGTAAAGGCAAGAGTGAGCCTGCTTAACAGCCCTCATCTAATTTGCCTCCTCCCTGAGGGGTGGGGGGGGGATGCAATCATGCTTCTCACACCTCCATTCATCAAACATACTTTGCTCCTCCCTAAACCACGCAGAGCACAAACATATAGATCAGTTTGCTGTTTCAGAGCACACTGGAAGAGGAAACCAATCAGGATAGGCATAGGAGACCAGAAACCAAAGTGGATTAAAACCATATGTCTCTTTTTGTATCTGATATCCTACAATATAGATAAGCCAGGAATACTTACGCAATCCACCATATTAGACATTCACACTTTGAGTAATCAAGGAAGCAAGAGGCTGCAATTAATCAGGAGACAAAGGCGAGGCATCCAGTCACATTTGAATGATAAGAGGTGTTCAGGTGGAGATCTGAGAGAAAGACATTGTCCTGATAATGGAGACTCAGCTAGACTGGCTGTGTGCGACTCAAATGAAGCGAGTAATATGGAAAACTCCTCTCATGGACTCCTTTTATCTTCTCTTATCTCTGATCTATATCCCTATCCCTTTTTAAAATCTTCACCCCATGTGTAGAGCTTGAAAGCCTTGGCCAAAGATTTATTGACTAAACATAGCTTGTCAACAGACGTGGCTTTGTACTGTAGATGTTTGAGTGCTCTTGTGATCTCATTAGCAAAGAAGAGGAATCAAGGTGCTTGTTGATTTAGATGAAGTCTTTACTTGTCACATATACATTACAGCACAGTGAAATCCCCCCCCCTTCATTTCCATTAAGGTCAAGTTTAAAATTATCCTATATATGTCTGATGAAGCAGAATCCAAAAGACATCATAGTTGTACATATCAAAAACTGATTAACAGGAACTGGAAGTAATTAATTCATTATTAACACTTTAATAAAAAGCCCACTTAATTAAAGCTATTTAAAAATAATCAGAGATCCATTCAGTAAAATTAGTCACATGAACAGGCTGCATAGCTGATGAGACTTGATTTGCCTCTATATTTATGATGGAATACTCTGAAAACCCCTGGATTTGACTAAATTATCTAATTTCCTTCCATGGAACCTGATTAGAGCTATTAGCAACACTCTAAAGCAGGATTTAGGGCCATGAAAAAGCACTCATTAATCTTAACAACGCTCCTATGAAGAGTTCTTAACCCATAAATAACATTCAAACATAACATTCTTTGAGCCTTTTGGGACCCATCATAGTTAAATATAATTAAAGATGGATATAGTCTGAAAGTACACCGAAGGAAAAGTATTGTTACTTCTTGCAAAGCAAGTGCTTCAATAAAAGTAAATGTGGCAGTAATAGAAACAAACAGGAGGACTGAATGGAACTGAATGGAACTGAAATCATTTATATGGACTACTCACCATTAAAGCACACCATAATTTATGTAGCAGTATCATTTTGTGGTGCCATTTTCAGAAAAAAAAATACTACATGATAAATGTCAGCATACAACCAATATTATTATTATTAGAGATTAGAGATACGTATCACAAATTAAGCATTTAGGAAAAATAAATCCTTTCCTAGTCTTTACTGGAATATGTTAGCTTTGGCTGAACTGAAATAAAACCTAATACCCCTTACACCTGAGTAGATACTGCATTACATACTACATACATACATACATACATACATACATACATACATACATACTTATTAAGATTGAGCAGAAGACAAGACAGTAGATGCGATTGGGATATGGTATTTATCAAATAAATGGGTTAGGGAAGAATGCGGGGAAAGTATGGGAAGAGTGTGCAAAGAGAGTGAAATGTCAGTTGAGTTAGTTAACATGTATAACACCGACATTGGATTCGGTGAAGGTTGTATGCATGCGTGTGTAATTTATGTGAGCATTCTGTTTGAGATGTGTGGTATGGCTTTGATTATGTGGTCAGTCTGTAGAAGCTGTATTATTGTCTACTGTAAGGTGATTACATGGTGTATGAAGGTGATCAGTGGTGTCCAAGTAGAGTAAAATTTGAGATTTTTTTTTAAGAATTTTTACATTGTTATGTAGTCAATTATAAGGTTTTTCTAATGTGTGATATTATTATTGTTCTTTGATTTTCAATTTATTAGACTATTGTGTTTTCCTTTGTAATGTTGATCCCAGATGTATTGCAAGTAGGCAAAGTGTAGGGGAAAGTGGGATGATGCTATTTAGAAAACAAGATATTTCTTTCAAGAAGTGCTTAACTGGTGTGCAGTCCCGTATGACATGTACGTAATCGTCTGGTTTATTTTGTGTGCACTACGTGCAGATGTTTGATTCTCCAAAGCACATTCTTTACATCCTATGAACTGTGTAATGTGTTTGATGGATTATTTTGTATTGTATCAGAGGCAGACTAGTGTTGTTAGCTATGATGGACATGTTCTGTAATATCTGTCACCAAAGGTATTCTCTGGGTGTGATAGATAAGTCATCAAGGTATGGTAATTGAGTTGGATTTGAATATTATTTAATATATTTTGGATAAGACTTTAGTTGGTGGCGATATATTTAGTAGTTCTGATAGTAATGGGTGGAGGTCTAATGTGTTGCCTTTTATGTTGATTTCAGAGCATACAGTGAATTTAAGTTCTAGAAATTCAAGGAAATGTTTGTTTTCTAGTCCATGCTTTTCAGCTAGATACGGGAATGATGAAAATATGCTGTTTTGACCTATGTTTTTAAGGTGCGTAATGCCCTTTTTTACCCATGAGGAGTCGTTTGTTATCTTCACTGTGTTTGCGAAGTTGGGCTTATGCCATATGGGAGTGTGTTCAGTAAGTTGGAGTGGCGAATTAAACGTTTTATAACATTTCCACCAAGCTGTTAAAGTTGCTGCTATTGTTGGATTTTTGGAACAGGGATGGTGTTTGATAGCTGTACTGATGAAGGGTAAGTCTGAGAAACTGATTTTATTGCATAGTGCCTGTTCGATATCTAACAGAATCTCATTTGTCTGACTGGGCTTCATCCTGTTGATTATATATTGGAGTTGATTAGTGAGGTAATATTGTTGATAGTTCAGGGCAACAAGTCCTCCCTGATATTTGGGTCTTGTAAAGTGGTTAGTTTGATTCTTGGAGGTTTGTTTTTCCAATAAAATTTAGTGCTTTTAGTTGAGTGATTTGAACCAAGAAGGGGGAGGTTGAAATGGGATAATTGAAAATAAGTAATTAATTTTGGGTATCGTAATTTTTATGGATGCTATTATACCAAAGAGAGAGAGAGGGGTGGAGGTTTATCCAGCATTGGATAGGGTTAAAAATTAGTTAATGCAGATCTGACAGCTTGGTGGAGATTTTGACACCAAGATAAGTGATGTAGTTAGTGATTATGGGGATTGGTAGATATTGTACTGTAGTTTTGGGAAGTTTCATGTTGAGATGGAGCATGATTTGCTCATGTTAATTGATTAATTGGAACATTTGGAATAATTTTTTATTGTGTGAATAGGTTCTTGTATTGATTCTATAGGTTTTTGAAAGAAGGGTATGATAATCAGCATGTAAGCTGATTTTATGTTCTATGTATGCTGTCTGGATCCCATTCATATTTACATTTTGTCTTATTGCTGCACTAATGGTTCTATAAAAATGTCAAACATGGATGGAGAGAGTGGGCATCCTTGTGTGGTGCCTCTGTGCAGTGTGAAGCTTTGTGATATTAGTCTGTCAGTGATAACTGTGGCATTTGGTGATGCGTAGAATACTTTTTTCCAATAAAGAGAGAAGTGTCCAAAATATCTCTGAAACCGTTAAACCTGACCAGCTAGAACGTGCTTTTCCCACAGAAAGACCTCGTTGTTTACAAAATGGTGCCCTCTAGTGTTTAATATTGAGTATATAACCTGGTGTTAATCTTCGCATGGTTAATGACACAGGTTCCAGTATTTACTCCTTCAGTGTAAAAATCGTTTTCCAGCGCCAGCACAGCCTTTAAAAAAATTTGCTTTTGTAAATGATAAAATATTTTAAATATGCATCATTTATACTTTCTTATCTGTCTTATTGTTTGAGTTGGAGTTATTTAACTTTGTGGTATGCTCGCATAACACAAGTGTAATTTAACTAACTGAAAAATGTCCATTCATCCATCCATCTTGGAGGTTTGTTTGGGGTCGTTATCCTGCTGGAATACTGCATACTGATAATGCTCTGCTTCAGTATGTCACAGTACATGTTGGTATTCATGGTTCCCTTAATGAATTCTAGCTCCCCAGTGCCGGCAACACTCATGCAGCCCCAGACCATGACACTCCCACCACCATGCTTGAATGTAGCCAAGACACACTTGTCTTTGTACTCCTCACTTGGTTGCCACCACATACGCTTGACACCATCTGAACAAAATAAGTTTTTTGTGGTCTCATTAGACCACAGGACATGGTTCAGTAATCAATGTCCTTATTCTGCTTGTCTTCAGCAAACTATTTGCAGGCTTTCTTGTGCATCACCTTTAGAAGAGGCTTCCTTCTGGGATGATCGCCATGCAGACCAATTTGATGCAGTGTGCGGCGTATGGTCTGAGCACTGACAGGCTGACCCCCCACCTCTTCAACCTCTGCAGCAACGCTGGCAGCACTCATACATCTATTTCCCAAAGACAACCTCTGGATATGACGCTGAGAACGTGCACTCAACTTCTTTGATCAACCATGGCGAGGCCTGTTCTGAGTGGAACCTTTCCTGTTAAACCTATCCTGTTAAATGGTCTTGGCCACCGTGCTGCAGCTCAGTGACAGGATCTTGGCAATCTTCTTATAGCCTAGGCCATCTTTATGTAGAGTAACAATTCTTTCTTTCAGATCCTCAGAGAGTTCTATACTGATATATAGAACTCTTTTAAAATACACACACACATGCACACACAAACACTGTTTGTGTTTATGTGTGTGTATACCTACTCTGTATACTTCCTACTCTGTGGACTCACTCACTCACTGTAGCATGCTCACAATAAGATGCACTTCACTTAAAAGTAAAATTGATGTATGGTTACAGTCTGTCTGTCTGTTTATCTTTCTATCTTTCTATCTATGGCTAGATACATAGATAGATAATTTTAATAATATAGGCTAAGGGTAAATGGCACAATTATATAGAGCTTTTATCCAAAGCGCTTTACACTGTGTCTCATTCACATGCACACTCACACACCAATGGTAGCAGAGCTGCCATGCAAGGCGCTAACTTGCCACTGGGACTTGCAACTTGGGGTTCAGTGTCTTGCCCAAGGACACTTTGACATGTGGAGTCATCCAGGCCGGAAATCAAACTGCCAACTCTACGATTTGTGGACAACCCGCTCTACCACATGCGCCACAGCCGCCCTACTTATCGTTTATCAAGCTGGATACGAACAAATGTGTTTGTAAATAATTCACAGAAATTTACACCAGAAATGTGGTATTCATGAGAATCTAGTTACTTAAAAACATTTGTATCCTATGACAGCTCATGAGTTGTGTAAATTTATGTGTAAGCAGACTTACTAATGTTATGTAAACTGATAGGCTTAAAATCTAATAGCAAATTTATTTCAATCACACACAAACCTATTGAAAATTTTGTGAAATTACTGTAAAATGAAACAAATCCATAAAATAATAACAAATTTGGCTAACCTTTCGATTAGGACAAAAGTACTGTCACCCTATTAAAGTTGGAAGAATTAATATTTCTATGGTAGCTGCAGTGGCTGAGCTGGATTACTGGAGATTTAACAAATGCTCTGTTTAAGAGGTGCTCAATCGCCACATAGTCATCATTTTGTCATTTTCAGCTCTCTGAGAGCATTTATGGAGCATTGTGGTCATGACAAATGTAAATCAGCTGCCATGAACATTCTTGGTAGTTAACGGGTGATTGGCATTTATCAACATATGTACGTGTTCTGTAAATCTGGCAGGAATTCTTTGTTTGTCCTATGAAAACATTTACACAACTTTGTTGTGAATGATATATGAGACCCGATGCCAATATTGGATTTCAGGTGGCAGACAACATGATGATAAGTGAGAATTGGGCCGCCATTTGTGATTTATAGTGCAAAAATAACCACACTGTAAAATGTAAAAGCTTTCCAGAAACAAGATGACTCACCAGACAACATTACTTTCCTTTACCAAGTTTGCAGCCATTATATAAGGCTAGTTTTTAGTTAGAAGTTGATTTCAAAGTGTGGATAAGAAATATCATCTAAGGCCAAATGAGTTTTGTGGCTCGTAAAGGGATGGTCATCATTTGTATTGAGCAGACACTTAATAAAATGTCACAAACATCTCATGTTTTATTTATTTAATGACTGTCCATTCCACTATTCAATGTTTATTGCTATGTTAGGTGTCTGATATTGCTTTAAGAATTGAAAAGTGAATGTGCTTCAATTAACATGCTCTTAAACAATTAGAAACATAGCAATAAATGAACCAGGAGCCAATTCACAACATGACCCCCACTTTTATGTGGTACTTCCATATGTAATATGATATGTTTGGTTTCAGTGAGACATTTTATTTCCTTTCATTCCCGGTGATATACAGTATGTGTGGTGGCCTGGGAAAACCTGTGGCTGAATTCTTGCAAAATTGCATTTTGTGTCAGCATTAATTTTTTTTTCATCACATTGGCAAGGAGCTAATTTTTAAAAACACAGCTATAAAAACAGTCAGTCTGCCTAACCTTATTAGCTAAGTATGATATCCTCACATAGGGTTGTATTCAACATTTGGCGAGTAGATATTTATAAGGGAGATACATTTTTCTGAGACAGTTTACACAGCTGCTTTTTCTGGGTGTGGCATTCAGGTTATACAAATCATCTGCTTATACACTATATGGCTAAACGTATGTGGGCACCTAATGTTTGGCGGTCTTGTTGTCATGTCCTGTCTGATTTCCTTGATTCGTATCCAGTGTTCAAGTAAAGCCCTTCTAGACCGCGTTACCTGTGCATTCAGTTAAGTATAAAACAAAGACTTTGATCTGCACATGCTCCCACTTACATTCCTGTGATGTTACAGTTATGATAAAAAAAATATACAATAAATCAAAACAATTGATTATTTTAGCATCTTCAAAGTAGACCCCCTTTTCACCTACGATTTCCAGAAATGTATTCTTGGTAGTTTCTCAACCGATTTCTACCAATCACCCTGAGATGCTTTTTAAACAGTAGTAAAGGAGTTCCCACCTATGCTGGACTCTTAGTGGCTGCTTTTCGGAATATTTCATTCCAAGTCATTTGTTTAAAGATAAATCTTTTTTTGTAAAGAATTTTTTTTTTCTAATGAAAGAAATTGAATATGTCGGCACGATTATATTTTTGTACACTGATTTCATACATTTAATCATACACCTTCAGATCAAAAGGTTTTTAAGATCATGGGAAACATTTCAGTCAAGTGTCTCTAAACTTTTGACCAGTAGTGTACATTCCAACACAACATGATTGTAATTATATCAAATGGTCAGACAGTGGTGCTGGATTTACTCCTCTTTTGTACTACTCCATGTCATGCAAGAAAAAATTAAGTTTAAGTCTGCATTACTCAAATCCGTTATCCAAAGGCATTATTAAGGAAATCCTTACTAGAGCATGTGTGCGTAACTTAACTCTGAATATGTTCTGTAATCACTGTCCCACTTTTAGCAAGTTGTTGGATAGTTACATACTATAGTGACTTAAGTATAAGCCTAATAAATTCAGATACTTACTGTCAAAATGTCTGCTTGGGGTCAGATTAGAATAATTAAATCCGATTTTCTCTGTTTTCTGTTTGAGGAGTGGCCATATTTAAAAGGTTAAAACTTTACTTTTGGTAGAGATACATAGCAATGAGAAATGTACAGTATTTCAGCCCAAAAAAGTCTGTAGTTTTCAGAAATGCCACAGTGTGTTTTCCAAGACCGTTACACATTAACATGCACATTCAGATATTCATCATCATCATCATCATCTCTCTCTCTCTCTCTCTTCTCTCTCTCTCTTTCTGTCTCTAACTATGTGCTTTGATTCGGTGGTTAAATGTGGCTGTGAATGCTAGTCTCGTGTACAGTCTCCTCCATGTTTGAGGGGGTGGGGCTTGTAGATGAAGGGTGTTGCTTTCGCGTTAAGCTTAGCATTTGTTGTGAAGATGCGGTGACCATGGTGGCAGTTGGGGTTGTGGGAGGAGAGGGAACAGGGGTGCGAGGATATCTTCTTCCTGAGTAGGTATATGCATCCGGAGAGGAGAATGTGCTGGGATAGCAAGGTGGACTGTGTGGATCCAAAGGTTGGATGTAGTTACACGGCTCCTCATCTTGTTCTTCAGCAAAGTCCTACAGAAAATATTAGAGTATAGTCAACCAACCAAGGAAGTGGTGTAGTTATCCCTATACTTAAAATGTAAAGCAATTTGGCTCTAATAATTCTGGAAGACATTTTTACTTACTGTTTCCTTCAGAACATATAAACCACCTGGGCCTTTACGAGTATGGTAGCTCCTTCCTGGCACAATATCAACTGCAACTAAAAAGTATGGATATATATTGTTAATGCTTATTTGGTAACAGTTTTCATGTCAGGGTGACATAAAACCTGACCTGAATTAAGTAACATTGATATACACAACTGAAGTCATGTTTGAAACATAGTATTTACAAATTGAATGCACCTGAAAGCCATCACAAAGTCATAATTATAAGTGGGGAACTCTGGTGGGAAAACATGGTGGAATCAATGGATCCAACGTCTGTAGTTGACTGAAAATTTGTTGACATTGTATGTTTATTCGTCTCAGAAGCTGATTTCAGTTATTACGTTTTGTATATGCAGCAAGTTTTTGAAATACATTTACATTTAAGCCCCTGTAGGAGAGAAATGGTTGGATTTGCAATGTTGCACAGGCATTTTGTTTATAGAAAGCAGTGACATGCCATTGTCACACTTTTTAATTTACAATAAAACACGCTAATTGCCTGCACAACATATGATATCGTTGTACAATTACAATATAATATGTAACAATAAATTTACAATGGCTTCATAAATTGATCCAAAACATAATAAAAGCAAATCACACTTGATACGCATTAGTTGTTCTTTATTTTCTAGAAGTAAAGTTAAAAAAACTTGCTGTATGTTCCTGTAGTTAATTAAGAGAAGGTACACCACCATCTTGCTCTGACCAAAGTGACTAGAACGCACCTGACACTGTAATTCTGACTTTCCAACTCGTAAATATGATCTTCCCAGGAGGATTTGAAATACCAGTCTGACCATATAAAATAGCTGAATGCTAATAGCTATCAGTCACAGTGCAAACGGCATTGAAAAATGCAAACTGTACATAGTAATAGAAAGATTACAGTAATGGGTATGAGTTCTCATTGTAGCTGTCATAACAAAGTTTTTTTTAGGAATTTACTTCGAATCATTGAAACTTGAACCATCTGCTGCTATAAAGACACTATGACCATACAAATTTATGATATTAGAGATAGGCAGTGAGCCTTATGTAGAGAGATTTGTTTTGAAATGAAGTACATAAAGGACAGCTATTTTACAACTTTAAGAATCTTAAGTACAGTAGCAGAGTATTTGTACTGTTACTTCCTACTTCTGGGTGTAATTTGTAATTAAGAAAAATGAACAAAAGTGAGTGCTTCCTAAACATTCTCTGAAGTCTTTCCTGTATGTATAATAATGCGTAAACCTGATATACTGTATAGTGAAAGTATCATTGACAATTATTCATTTAAATATGGTAAGTACATTTAAGCAATATCGCAAAAGCAAGAGTACGGTCATAATGAATATCGGCATGGCTGTGAATCGGTCATATGCACGAACCTGTAGAATGTGCCTACGACTGAATCACAGCCCTGCCGATATTCGGTATAACCGCACAATTGTGAGCGTGATATTGCTTTTATACATCAGTTCTTTAAACGAGAAATTAATATGGAGTAAGGGACATTTCAGACACAATATGGCCGAATGTCCAGTTTATTTTTGGTCTGTTAACGGAAATAAATCCCAAAAAAGCCACACTTCATAGTACCTCAGCTAACTGACTAGCTAGTTCACGTTGATTTGTACATTCCCACTGAAGGTGCTTCTGTTAAAATTGCCATCCCTTCTTCCTTTTCATCTTCATATGACAAGCTTTCATGTTTTAAAAGGCAAAAGTTACATTCCTGAAAAGTATCGTTTTTATGTTTGCCATGATGATGTCACTATCAATACTGTAGTAACTGTTTTGAACCAGGAAGAGGAAGTTTACGTGGCGAATACAGATAAGTGGAGTGATACACACACACAGTGAAACATCCCAGTAAAATCAAATTAGTAAACCAGAGCAAACTGTTGTATAATTACCATTTAATTCATATTTATGTTAGGGTAATGAATGAGTTAAGTATATTTTCATTGATCCTTTTGTACAGTTATTTTTTTATTTTGCTATGTGAGACATTTATAGCCTATTACCATTATGCAAATATGTAAAAGGGAATACTTATGACAGCTGAAGACTGTTAGAATTAACATTTATAAATGTAGATTTATGTCAGTTGTCTTGAAGGATCTGTGTAGGGGACATGTAACCCTATTAGCACTATTTTTATGAAGTGTTCATTCTTCTAAATGAATGAATATAAAAATAAATGCATTGTTACTGAAATAAAATATTTTACACCACCATCACAGGATGCGTGAATGTTTATAATTAATTTGCCCATGAAATAGAATTGTTTAAAACAATTGAAATCTTGAGCTTACCTTCGTGATTGCCATTGCTCTGCTCTGCATTTAGCCTATTCTGCATGAGAGACTGTTGCCTTTTTCTACAAAAACAGATCAAAAGATGAGCTTTATTAATATCAAATAAGATACACACACACACACATACACAAAAAGCATTTATTAATACGGTAACACTTCATTTTAGGCAATACATATGAGGGGTTAATTATAGTTGTGTTATTTATTTGTGTAACAAAGCTCAAATTAGACACACACAAAATGTTTATTCGCTATATATTAGTCATTATTCATAACAAACTTTACTGTGTAAAAATTACTAATAGCTGCATCAATAGTTGTGATAATTATTGAAATAATACTGTAAATTCAGATCTTAAAATACTTATGAATTATAATTGTTCAGGTTAGACATTTTGCTTGTATTTTTCTCATTTGTAAGTCGCTTTGGATAAAAGCGTCTGCTAAGTGAATAAATGTAAATGTAGAAAATTAGGTTCTAGGGAGTGTCAAGTGACACATGTTTATTGAAAACATCTTGCTTTTTTAGTCCATAAATAGTGATAGTCAGTAGACATTACCTAGAACCTACAGTATATTTGTAACATGAACATTTATTAATTCATATAAGTTTTTAATAATTATGTTTTTAGTAATAGAGTGTTTATTGTATATTATCACAATGAATAACGCATTAATTACTCATTTTTACCTAACAGATGTCGAATTATGTACCAATATGTTGTGATGAATAAAGACAAATATGTAGTGAATAAAATGTTACGTGTATAAACCGAGCTTTATTATTCAAATAAAAAAACCTTAATTAACCCCTTATAAGTAGTCCTTAAAAATAAAGTGTCACCACTATTACATATAACCTAGTAATACTACTAATGCTTCCATAATGGTGAATTAATATATGCACTAAATGCATGAGGAAATAATGAAGCATATGCATTAACAACCTCTGAGTCATGTATAGGAATATCCAGTAATAATGGAAATCACTGTGTATTAATGTCTTTTTAAGTTATTCTGTTAATTAATACTGTGATATTCAGTAGTAATAAGAATTATTGGCAGAGTGTGTTTTTGGGGATAGTGTATATTTACTCAAATTATAGGCTGTTAAGTAATACAGGAGAGTTCACAATTTAAAGCCAGCACCACTAAAAAGTTGATCTTGCAGGAGGTTGATCTGTTCAAACATACCATGGGTGAACATTTTACCAATATGTATATTCAAGTTGTATTATATATCCTGTGTTAGGGTTTAG
Organism: Ameiurus melas; assembly: GCA_012411365.1. Lineage (NCBI taxonomy): Eukaryota > Metazoa > Chordata > Actinopteri > Siluriformes > Ictaluridae > Ameiurus > Ameiurus melas. The sequence continues at coordinate 16,127,886 of CM022759.1, read as the reverse complement.
CTTTAAAGTTGGAAATGGCTAAATCCTAACGCAGGAAAAAATATAAAATGTCTCAAAATTGCCTCACCTTTCAATACAGCATTATAATTTGGGTTAAAATTAATTATTTTCAAACACACCCATCATAATCTTTATTAATCATTCATAAATATTTGTGAACTTTTTTGTAAAGTGTTATCCATAAACCTTCTGAAAGGTGTTATTTTGTACACTGCTTGTCTACACAACCCTCAAAAACACCAGCCTTATTATAACCAGAGTATTGTTTAATGTGACTCAGAAAGTGAGATTACTTTTTGGAGGGCTTCCAGCAGGCACACACCGTCACCAGGGTTATGAGCAAGAAAATTCCACCAGTTGAAAGGATGATATAGAGAGAACTTCGTCCTACAGAAAAAAGAAAACACCAGGAAGGTCACTGTTGTCATGGTGCTGTTCTCCCGTGCAGAAAAACATGTGCCATTGTTCATCCATCTCTCTCTACATACATGCATGAAGCACTATAGTAAAGCGATTATACCTCTCAAATGAATCGTGTGAACTCTTTAAATTGTGCTCCAAAGAAACAAGAGTGTAGATGAGGCTGAGAGCTCAAACTGAGACTACAGCCTGGTTTTGTTTACAGGTTTTGTTAGAGCTGGAATGAATAGTGGTGCTTGGGGTTTTATAAAAGGGCAGTGGGTGCAGAGAGAATGCAGAACCCCACTGGGTTATTGCTGTGTCTTAACTGTGTAGTAGTGTATGAGGAGGAGGAGGAAGAGGAGGAGGTATTGGTGGAAGGAGAGGCAAAGGTAGGTAAGCCAAGCTTCACTGGGACAAAAATCGTCACTAGGCCTTTTCAGCAAGCCCTATTAGGATCCATGGACGACAGCAGCTAGTTAAAACGAGATTAGGTTTGGGTTTTGAGGTCACCAATGCTTGATGGAGTGCACAATAGTGAACATATAGTATAACAGTGTGAAGCAATAGTGAACTAACACTGAATATACTGAATTTGATTTACTTCAACCTAAACTTTTTCCATCCCGTCAGTGGTGTATAGACAATTATCATGGATAATTTTCACACATTTATCATCCCAATCTATCATCTGAACTTACTGACTTACTCCTGTTACTTAAATCTCACTTCCTGGACTTCTCATCATAAAGGTTTAACACATCAAAACTCTGCTCTGAAGTGTTTCTCATAGTTTATAGCTAATCAATAGTGATTTTACTAAGTCTTTATATGTGTGTGCATGCCATTATTGTTTTCACTGAGTTTATTATATAGTTAGCTTTGTGTACTTTGTGTAGACTAGACCGTTTGCTGATTGCCCGAATCCTGTCATGTTTTTGAATTTGATTATGACTCTGGCCTTTTGGATTTGTCAGCTTTCCATAAACATTTATTCAAAACACATTTTCTCCCCAATTCCTTCCTAGTTTGGACTTGGCAAATTCACATCCAACAGCCAGCTCTCCACTATCATAAAACAGCTACCAAACAGGTAGCATTAAGGCTAACACATGCTTTCACTGAGACACACGAATCTTGTCAACCACATCTTTGCAAACTGCTGCTTATGCTGCATTGCAGGGCAGCGTAAAACATACAGAGGAAAGCGCTGTCTACCCTCTTCCACATACATGATCTCACAGATGCCCATGATTGGCTAGTGTCATTGTGATTGATAGAGGAGTGAGAGTATCCTTCCCACCCATCGATCATGGCTACTTTAGCTCTTTTGGACTTGACTTGGCATTTTTAGGATTTGAACTGACAATCTCTGGACAATAATGTTATGTATTGTAGTAGGACACAACAGATTTTCAGTTGCACCACTCAGGAGCAAAGCACTTTAAAAAAAAAATCCTAGTTCAAAAGTATTTACACACTACTAACCTCTAACTTTGTATAATTCTTGCTTTCAGGGTTCAAGCTTCTCTTTCGGAGGGGGGTTTTTAGACATTCATAATCACAGATCGAAAACAGAAGCACATTTTTATCAATAGACATGCAAACTGAAGTCAATTCACTAGCACTAAGTGAAATAATTTGTGCTTGTGCATTTCTATACTGCACACTTACGATGAATAAAATAATTGAAATCATCATAATCATCATCTACATTTGAGGTTAGGCGATCCATGCAGATTTAAAGGCATCAGTTAAGAAACTTTTAACTGAAAGATAGCATCGGCTAACTCAGCTAACTTAAACAAGAACAAGGCTAACGAACAGCTAATATACTTGTGCCACAGTTTATACCTGATTGCATAGATACCACAGACCTTTGGGAGAAAAGCAACTAGAAATAGGCTTTATACTGTATTGCTTTGAAAGTTATTCAGAACTAGAGTGTTATATTGAATGGGATTGATAAGAAATACTAGAATCTTAACTGTAAAGTTTAACAGAGTTCAACAGCTCCACTTAGGCTTCCATTAAAAATAAGTTTTGAGTCAGTGTGTTTTCTTACATTTCCTCAGTAAAGGGAAATACGTCAGAACTAATCTCCTTGGTAAGATATACAGGTTAGACAGACATTAGATTGGAAAAAAGTAAACAATTTTCCTTCAAGTATTTCATTGCTCAAATGTACATTGGAGCAAGAACAAATCCCTGCACCTACTGTAGACTGTGAGTCTGACTGGCATGCTCTTCATGTTGCTGATGGGGTTCTCCACAGTGCAGGTGTAGACATCATCGTCTGACATCAGCACCCTGGAGATAGTCAGAACTTTCTGGTCATGTGACAGTAGCAGACGTGAGTCATTGATCAGAGGTTTCCCACCCTTCAGCCAGCCATAAATAGGTTTTGTGCCCCTTTCATGAGTGCAGTTCAGTGTAAAGTGCTCTGTAAGCTCCAGCACAGAGGAAGCCACCATGTGCACGAATGGCCTGGACAAAGGAACTGACAAGGAAAGACACAAACATATTTATGCTGAGAACTTAAATATTTGCAGTGGCTGTGTTGTATAATATTACATTTAACATGGTTGATCAATAGCTTAAAATTTGTATAACAAGTTTCCATAACAAGTGATATATAATGTTTGTCTTGTACATATAGTACATATAGTGACCACAAGGATAAACCCTACATGACAATGCAATATCATTATTGTGTGATTATTTATCTGCAAATTTATATATACAGGTGCTGGTCATATAATTAGAATATCATCAAAAAGTTGATTTATTTCAGTAATTCCATTCAAAAAGTGAAACTAGTATAATGTATACATTCAATACACACAGACTGATATATTTCAAGTGTTCATTCCTTTTAATTTTGATGATTATAACTGACAACTTATGAAAACCAGTATCTCAGAAGATTAGAATATTGTGAAAAGGTTCAATATTGAAGACACCTGGTGCCACACTCTAATCAGCTAATTAACTCAAATGGTCTCTCAGTCTAGTTCTGTAGGCTACACAATCATGGGGAAGACTGCTGACTTGACAGCTGTCCAAAGGATGACCAATGACACCTTGCACAAGGAGAACAAGACACAAAAGGTCATTGCTAAAGAGGCTGGCTGTTCACAGAGCTCTGTGTCCAAGCACATTAATAGAGAGGTGAAGGGAAGGAAAAGATGTGGTAGAAAAAAGTGTACAAGTAAACGGGATAACCGCACTCTGGAGAGGATTGTGAAACAAAACCCATTCAAAAATGTGGGGGAGATTCACAAAGAGTGGACTGCAGCTGGAGTAAGTGCTTCAAGAATCACCACGCACAGACGTATGCAAGACATGGGTTTCAGCTGTTGCATTCCTTATGTCAAGCCTCTCTTGAACAAGACACAGCGTCAGAAGCGTCTCGCCTGGGCTAAAGACAAAAAGGACTGAACTGCTGCTGAGTGGTCCAAAGTTATGTTCTCTGATGAAAGTAAATTTTGCATTTCCTTTGGAAATCAAGGTCCCAGATTTGGAGGAAGAGAGGAGAGGCACAGAATCCACATTGCTTGAAGTCCAGTGTAAAGTTTCCACAGTCAGTGATGGTTTGGGGTGCCATGTCATCTGCTGGTGTTGGTCCACTGTGTTTTCTGAGGTCCAAGGTCAATGCAGCCGTCTACCAGGAAGTTTTAGAGCACTTCATGCTTCCTGCTGCTGACCAACTTTATGGAGATGCAGATTTCATTTTCCAACAGGACTTGGCACCTGCACACAGTGCCAAAGTTACCAGTACCTGGTTTAAGGAACATAGTATCCCTGTTCTTAATTGGCCAGCAAACTCGCCTGACCTTAACCCTATAGAAAATCTATGGGGTATTGTGAAGAGAAAGATGCGATATGCCAAACCCAACAATGCAGAAGAGCTGAAGGACACTATCAGAGCAACCTGGGCTGTCATAACACCTGAGCAGTGCCACAGACTGATCGACTCCATGCCACGCCGCATTGCTGCAGTAATTCAGGCAAAAGGAGCCCCAACTAAGTATTGAGTGCTGTACATGTTCATACTTTTCAGTTGGCCAACAATTCTAAAAATCCTTTTTTTTTTGTATTGGTCTGAGATACTGATTTTGGGGTTTTCATTAGTTGTCAGTTATAATCATCAAAATTAAAAGGAATGAACACCTGAAATATATCAGTCTGTGTGTAATGAATGTATACATTATACTAGTTTCACTTTTTGAATGGAATTACTGAAATAAATCAACTTTTTGATGATATTTCATTATATGACCAGCACCTGTATATATATATAATATATATATATATATATATATATATATATATATATACAGGTGCTGGTCATATAATTAGAATATCATCAAAAAGTTGATTTATTTCAGTAAGTCATATAATATATATATATTATATACAGACACACATACAGATGAAGACTGGCCTTTTTCCAGTCTTCAACTGTCCAGTTTTGGTGAGGCTGTCCCCATGAAAAACTGAGATTCCTGTTCTTGGAAGACAGGAGTGGAACCCAATGTAGTTTTCTATTGTTGTAACCCATCCACCTCAATGTTTGATGTTCATATGCATTTTAAGATGCTTTTCAATTTGAGTTACTATAGCAGCTTTAACCAATCTGGCCATTTTCCTCTGACCTCTCTTATTAACAAGGCGTTTCCATCCACAGAACTGTTGCTCATTCAAAGTTTTTTGTTTTCTGCACCATTCTGTCTAAAAGGTAAAGACTGTTGAGTGTGAAACTTCCAGGAGATCATCAGTTGATCAAAATCACATCATGATCAAAATCACATAGATCACACATTTTCTTCAATCTGATGTTTGATGTGAACATTACCTGAATCTCTTATCTTAGCTTGTATCTGCATGGTTTTTTTTGTTGTTTCTCCAATGCCACATGATTGGCTGAGTAGATATCTGCATGAACATGCAGGTGTACATGTGTTCCTAATAAAGTGGATGCAGTGGTAACAATTTGTGTGAAAACAACTTGAGTGAAAAATAGAATCTTTAAAATATTTACATGAAGTTCAGAGTTTCTTATGAACTTTAATGACAGTGTGCACTCGAGCTGGAATGGACTCCATGAGTTTGTGCAAAATATGATCCATTTTTGATCGAATCCATCAAAGTATCAGTGTCAAAAAGAAATCCCAGGTTTTCAGCATGGTTTCAGACGTTTGCACCCAACTAAGCATGTGCAACACATCAAAACATGAGGTGGATAAGCTACAGTCACATGGGTTTCATTTCTGTCAGCCAAGAATAGGAATCTGAGGTTGCAGTGCGCAGAGGCTCACTGAAATTGAGCAGTTAAAAATTGGGAAAACACTACTTTTTTATTTGCAATCTAAAATTTGCAATTTTACCTTCAAATTCAAATCTGTTAGACTGGAAGTGGAATGAATTTTATGAAATTCAAATGTATAGGAAACATTCAAATATCCTATCACAAAGCAAAATTATTTTATTTATTATTATTTTGCTGTTTTGAAAGCCTTTTTTGACTTTGACCAAGTAACAGCACACTACTCTTAGATCTAACACTCAGAAGAGTGTGCTGTTTCAGCAGTTTCTGATAACTGACCTGAAATATGCACCATTGTATTTGTGTTGGAGCTGTAAGTGCTAGGCTACATGCTGAAAGGAACCCTTCCTACCCCTGCCTACCGTCTACAGAGAGGTTCATGTGTTTCTCTCCGGTAAAGGTGTCATCAGTGATGGAGATCTCCACTTCGTAGGCACCCTCATCTGACAGCTGAAGGTAGTTGAGCAGCAGTGATCCGTTGTCGAAGAGCATGATGCGGCCACGGTACTCACTCCGCAAGTTCCCAATGATGTCAGTGCCGATAGACTGCACCACAGTGATGGGTTTGTCCCTCTTCAGCTGCCACTTGATGACGGGCCTGTCTGAGCTGGTGCTGGTGTAGCTGACGGAGAGCATGGCTGAGCCGCCTAGGGTGCCTCTTATGATAGAGGCTGGGCAGGTGATGTTCACTCCATTGACGACTTAATGCAAGCACAAAACAAGACACGGGTGACAGTAATGAATCATAATCTATGTACCATACAGATGATATTCTGCCACATAAGAGTCAAACAGATCCTACATGTACTGTATAAGCAGAACATTCATGCCAGATTCACCAATAGCTCCATAATCCTTTATAGAATAATAATGCACATAAATACTGATACATGTTGTTCTTTAAGTCAAAAAAGTATACTCAAACAAGCATGCTCTGAAAACTGTACTGCTGCTTTGCTCAACAGGATTATTAAACTATTAAAAATAAATCAGTTTGAGAATGTGTCATTTAAAGAACTTCAACAAAACACTTTTATGATGAGAAGAATGAAAATAAGAAAAGAAAAAATGGTCTGAATAGGGAAAAAATTATTACGTTTACAGGGGGTTTGTCTGTGGCTGGCTGCTCATTACTAGCTGAAAAGTAAAAGCTACAGTAATTTCATTTCAGTGTGGCACACCTGCAACAATCTGATGCAAGTGAAATGTAATAAGTTTTACTGTTTGGTTTGGGGCAATACCTAGATAAAAAAAATGCACATATCATTAGTACACATTACAAACAAACACATCTGAGACTCTGAAGCAATTAAATTTTGGCCATGTAAAATGAGTAAATTTTACAGTGATAGTTCCTATAGTGCTTTTCGATGGAAAGCTCTGATGAAAAATAGAAGAATTTCTACTTTATATCTATTGGCATTGGTAGCTCAGTGGTTAAGACATTGGACTTTTGCTCAGAAGGTCAGTGACTGCCAAGCTGCCACTGCTGAGCCCCTGAGCAAGATCCTTAACCCTCAACTGCTCAGTTCTATAAATGAGACAACTGTAAGTCACTCTGGATAAGGGCATCTGCCAAATACCGTAAATGTTAATCTATTTATGTTGACAAATAAATCTGTGATTTGCCATCATCAAAACGATAGTCTGCTTGCACTTTCATCCTATACGTATTTATTTCAAAATACAACTGAGATCTGTAAAATAATTAACAAATGTAACTCAGTAAATATTAAATCAGCAGGAATACAATGTAGCTTTTTAAAGATTTACAGCTGGATGTAGTACAAGAAAGAACACAGAACTCACTATGTATTAAGTAAAGCTCACCACATTACTCACCTCAGCTGATTCAAAAGATTGCCACAAATACATATAGTGTAAACTAGCTATAACTACAGCTAGGTCAGTTACTGACTTCACAGCATCAAAACACAGCAACAGCATCTCCATACCACAGGTATGATACAGGAGCTCCAGTAAACTCAAGCAGCTAGGTGTCACTGTAGAGCTCTAACAACACTGTAATATATATTGTTTCATAATGTGAAAAAGATCATCGCTACGCATGCCTTTAAGGATAAGGTGTGGTCATGAATTCATGTATCGAAGTTACTATGGCAACTAAGTACATAACTTCTGGCAACTATTTTATTTTAATATGAGTGAAACAGAGAAATCAATTGAATTAGCCGCAGGACACTAAAGATAAAAAATATTGATAATATTACACTTAAATATTACACCTTGTAAGTATGAGCAAAGAAAGCTGTGAAAAATTGTCTTTATTGTTTAACCATTTGATCTTTTGTTTAATTTTTTTTTTTAATACTCTGCTCTCATGGATATCAAACAATTGCAAACAAAACACAGGTTTATCCACAAAAATACACCTTTGTTAAATGTAGGTGTGCAACAATTATTGGCACCCCTATGAATTCATATGAGAAAAATATATTTGAAGTATATTCCTATTAATATTTTACATTTTATTAGTACACTTGGGTGACTAGGAAGAGGAAATTGTTCAACATCAACTTCCTGTTTCACAGGGGTATAAATATGAAGTAACACTTAGGCCAAATTCTTTTAGTCATTCATAACAATGCGTAAGATATATATACTACCTCAGCCTGATGTTGCACAGCATTGCATTGCATACTATATTATTCCAGATTTAGTCCGTACTGCTGCTGCAGTCTATCCTTATTATCCTTTATATTATATTTATTATATTTTTCCTTTTTCTACAACTAATTCTGGTTTATGTAAATTTAATTTTTATGTCATGGACAGTTGTAAAAAATATTTAATTGCACGTCATACTGTGTATGCTTGTGTTTGAGACCAATACAATTTGAATTTGAAATATATTAATTTATTTTTTTTTTTAATAAAAAAAAACCACTCCCTGTCACCTCAGCAGTTTTGTACAAATTGATTTGAATAAACAGAGTTAATTCAGGGCTAAATCTCAGATCTGCCATGTTGGCTAAATACGCTCCAGGCTTACAGAGCTGCTGATCCATTATTTTATTGCAGTAAAGCCATCTGAATGTTCCAGCAGGTTCAAAGGCTGGTCCTCTACTCCGCCATAGCACGACTATGCAGTGCGAGTCAGCATGGCATGTCTTCATTGCCTTGGTAACTGGCCTCGATTTTCACAGTTTGCCAAGGGGAGCTAACAAAGGCCAGGATTGTAGGCCTGTCCTCGTCCAGTGAGGGCCAGCTGGGTGAGAGCCATGCTCTTGTGTGATTGGTGGTTAGCAGACAGTAGCAGCTCAGTGATTTTGCTAATCAACACACAGTACAATGACACAAAAGTAGTGCTTGGAGCCAGGCTTCGACTGCTACATGTTCTCCTGCATGAAACAGCCTCTTTTCCCCTAATGTCTTTCTCCATCTAGTCTACAAAACACAGCATAACTTACAGAGTCTCAGCATGCTGACCTTAACTAACCCTTGCTCAAGAACACTAAAAATAACACATTCAGCATCTACAAAAAACACTTCTTCAGCTGATTTAATTATGGATGAATTATATAAATAATTACATAACATTGTTTTGATGCTGACGTGTTTTGGCTGAAGTGCAAACATTTGTCCTGAAACTAGACATTATTCAACCTATGCCAAGCAATGCATATCAAATTCATGACCTAAACGTTTTCATCCGTTAAATTGTTAAATCATCTGTGTAGTTTAAAATACATTAATTAAGCAAGCGCCATCACACACCAATTGTAAAGCAACTTGCAGCTTTTTTATGTCTTTTTTTTTTGTCTTTTCTCTGCTGAAGTTTTGACCCCGGTTCACATGACAGAGCAGGTATTTCTGTACTTACATGCCAGGAAAAAGTTGAGGATGCACAGTTTCTGGAAAAGTGAAAAAACTCCTGCCTCTTTGGAGGAAACCTGCCTCTCCACCTTCATCTTGGGAGTAGCGTTGGGGTTCTCTCCCCCACACTCAGCATGGTTTGGCCACTCCAGGCACGTCTCCGAGAGCACACAACTCTTCCTGCCAGACTGGACGCTGTGTGCTCTGAACCCCACTCCCAGGACCCCTCTAGAACAGCTCTCTGTTTCTCTCTTCTTCTCTCTCTCTCTCTCTCAGCTTAAGTTTCTGCCCAGTGGACATCTTTTTTCAGGGCTGCCTCTGTATGTGTCCTTATCCAGTGATGTGTATTGTGGGTGGTGGTGTTTCTCTTTTCCCCATAAGTCAGTGACAGATTGAACTATCACTGTGTTTTCTCCCTTAAACAGACTTTGATTACATTGCTGTAATTTTTGCGGACTTTCCACGGTAGTTCTAAATTCAGTTCATAGTACTGCTATAACTGATATTTTTTAGAGACTTGCAGAAAGACTGAAATAAAGAACATGAAACTGATTTACAAACTTTCTTCTAAATAAAGCCCTTGATGACATTCTGCAGGTCAGCAGCTTAGTCCCCTCTTGCAGAACATAAAGACTACATAAAAGAAAGCTCTTGGGTTCACATGTGAGCTCGTCAGAACAAGAGCACAGAATGAATAGACCTGCTGTTGCTGAAAAACACTCAGCCTCCAATAAAGCCCCATCCTCGCCAGTCTACCGAAACACTGCCCAAACCCTTTAAAACGAATACAGAGCACATTGGATTTTCATTAATGAGCATTACATGTCTATCCCTTTGGAGCGTCAATGTTAGGGGTGGAAGAAATAACGAATTTGGTAAGACTAGAACATTTTAGAACATTCCAAGTCTGGATAAAGCATAATGCTCCAATTTTAATGTTTACATGACAACACGTGACTAACACTCCTAGCGGCATCAACTGAAAATGATGTCATTGTGCTGCAATCATTATCTCTGACATGGAGTCTACGGAATATTGCTTGGTTAGAGAGTGAATTTGAATAACACCTCTGGAAATCTGCAGCATGTCATGTAATGAAATTTAGACTCCTCTGTGAATACATGGATGTGTATTTTAGAAAGAATGAGAGTTAGAGAGACAAAGAGCAAAGCCAGAAATCCCCCTTTTCGGTTGCACAACTCCTCTGTTTGAACTAATCAAAGCTTTCATGGGGATCTAAGAGTGCCCTTTAATACCCTAATACAGACAGACTTTGGCTTCTGTAGCCTTCTCAGAAGGATAAAAGCCCCACTGGGATAATCATCCTCTGATGATCTCAATCAATTAAAATCATAAGAATGTGTAGGAAAGAAGGTCAGTGGAGCATGAGAAGAGTGCAGGGGCTTCCTGGAACATGTAAACCTACCACCTTGTAAAATTATAGTCAGTAATATGTGCTATTCAAGATGTTTATGGAAGTTAGCCATTTTATCTACATTATTTGTTTTAATCAAAATATATATTGGATAGATTAGTACATCTCATGGAAACAAAACTGAAAAGAGATTTCTTCTGTTTGTAGTTTCTCCTAGACAGGAATTAGATTAAATGGAAGGAAAATTGACTTGAATCCAGAGTCTTCAGAGATTCAGCAAAGATCAACAAAGGTCTGCAAAGATAAATCATGTTAATTTCATAAAAAATAAAGTTTAACTAAATTTTTTGCGTACTAATGTACATGTATAGTTTATTTCTCTAGGTTGGGGGTTCAATTCCCACCGCTTCCCTGTGTGTACAGAATTTGCTTGTTCTCTCCATGTTGCGGGGGTTACCTCCAGGTACTCTGGTACTTCCTCCACAAGTCCATGCAGGGTAGGCTGATTGGCATGTCCAAAGTGTCCGTATTGTGTGAATGTGTATGTGATTGTGACCTGCGATGGATTGGCACCCTGTCCCGGGTGTACCCCGCCTCACACCCGATACTCCCTGAGGGCTCCAGGTTCCCAGTAGGATACCAATATAGAAAATGGATGGATGGATTATTAATATTTGTTTTATGATTTTATTCCTTTATTTATTTTTCTATTACATTTATTTATTATTTATTTATATATTTCTTTATATATTTATATGTTTATTTATTTCTTTTTCATTTTTGCTGGTTTGGTCCTCCATACACTTAGGGTATGAGAGGTTTTTGATTATGCTAAACACTCAAGTCTACTTACATATTGTCCACACTAAATTCTGTATTATGTTGTGTTTTTTGAATGGGAAAGTTTAATAATCAAATATAAAATATCATCAGAATATATTTTAACAAGGATTTTAAATTGTATTTGGAGAAACTCTGGTCAATACATAAACAGTAAACTTACAGTCTCTGTAAACTAACTAACAGATTGTGTTGCAGAAAAAAAAATATCTCAAAGCTCTTTTCGATATGATTTTAAGAGAAACGTGACAAAGTTGATAATGAAATTAAATGTAAGTGACAATCCTAAGTGTTAAATCTCCTGAGATATATAAAAAAGAAAACCTAATAATATCTTCACTATCATTCCATCAAACAAACATAAATTAATACTCTGCTAACACTTCTGTAATGATGAATTAACATATGCCCGAATCCATAGTATATCAGGAAATAATGACGTGTATAGGATAAGAGCCTCTGAGTCATATACAGTGAGGGAAAGAAGTATTTGATCCCCTGCTGATTTTGTATGTTTGATCACTGACAAAGTAATGATCAGTCTATAATTTTAATGGTAGGTTTATTTGAACAGTGAGAGACAGGATAACAACAAGAAAATCCAGAAATACACGTCAAAAATGTTATAAATTGATTTGCATTTTAATGAGGGAAATAAGTATTTGACCCCCTCTCAATCAGAAAGATTTCTGGCTCCCAGATGTCTTTTTTACAGGTAACAAGTTGAGATTAGGAGCACACACTTAAAGGGAGTGCTCCTAATCTCAGCTTGTTACCTGTATAAAAGACACCTGTCAACAGAAGCAATCAATCAGATTCCAAAATCTCCACCATGGCCAAGACCAAAGAGCTCTCCAAGGATGTCAGGGACAAGATTGTAGACCTACACAAGTCTGGGATGGGCTACAAAACTATTGCCAAGCAGCTTGGTGAGAAGGTGACAACAGTTGGTGCGATTATTCGCAAATGGAAGAAACACAAAAGAACTGTCAATCTCCCTCGGCCTGGGGCTCCATGCAAGATCTCACCTCGTGGAGTTGCAATGATCATGAGAACAGTGAGGAATCAGCCCAGAACTACACGGGAGGATCTTGTCAATGATCTCAAGGCAGCTGGGACCATAGTCACCAAGAAAACAATTGGTAAAAAACTACGCCGTGAAGGACTGAAATCCTGCAGTGCCCGCAAGGTCCCCCTGCTCAAGAAAGCACATATACATGCCGTCTGTAGTTTGCCAATGAACATCTGAATGATTCAGAGGATAACTGGGTGAAAGTGTTGTGGTCAGATGAGACCAAAATGGAGCTCTTTGGCATCAACTCAACTCGCCATGTTTGGAAAAGGAGGAATGCTGCCTATGACCCCAAAAACACCATCCCCACCGTCAAACATGGAGGTGGAAACATTATGCTTTGGGGGTGTTTTTCTGCTAAGGGGACAGGACAACTTCACCGCATCAAAGGGACAATGGACGGGGCCATGTACTGTCAAATATTGGGTGAGAACCTCCTTCCCTCAGCCAGGGCATTGAAAATGGGTTGTGGATTGGTATTCCAGCATGACAATGATCCAAAACACACGGCCAAGGCAACAAAGGAGTGGCTCAAGAAGAAGCACATTAAGGTCCTGGAGTGGCCTAGCCACATCCTGAGATGTGTGCAAACCTGGTGACCAGACAAGAAACGTCTGACCTCTGTGATTGCCAACAAGGGTTTTGCCACCAAGTACCAAGTCATGTTTTGCAAAGGGGTCAAATACTTATTTCCCTCATTAAAATGCAAATCAATTTATAACATTTTTAACATGGATTTTTCTGATTTTTTTTGTTGTTATTGTGTCTCTCACTGTTCAAATAAACCTACCATTAAAATTATCGATCATTTCTTTCTTTTTTGATCGTTTGTTAGTGGGCAAACGTACAAAATCAGCAGGGGATCAAATACTTTTTTCCCTCACTGTATGAATAGACACAATGATAATATGATGATGATGATAATGATGATTATGATGATAATAGTCAATAATGATATCCTGCTAACTCATTCTGCTAATTAATATACTGCAACTATTCATTAGCTCCTGACTCTCTTAAGACGCGGTACATGTATTAATTTATCATTATGAAAGCATTACTTATGTATCTTCATATGATTATGTCTGGACCTTAGAGTAAAGTGTTGCCAAAACCTTTTCACATCTGAGCTGACAATTTTGCACCAAGCTTCCTCATCATCTATGTACAATAGTTTTGTCTAGAGTTTGCTAGTCATCATGATGTCCACTAGAGGGTGAAAGACTAAATTAAAAGAGGTCATATTCTGAAATTACTCATGCTACACAGGCAGTGCTGTTCCACTGACAACATAAATATAAAACGTAAAAGATGTGAAGGGTTAATACAATGCTTATCAGTTAAAACCTGATTCACTTTTGATTGCATTGCAGCCCATGCTGCGCATTGTGAATATGTTCTCTGCAGGGATTACATGTGATCTCAGCATCTATAAATACAACGTGTTTCTGAGCTGAACAGGTTCAGTGTCAGACAGAGGTGTCAACAGCAGTCGTGGGGAGCAGCACAGGACCCATAACAGCATCAGAAAGAGTGTAAGAACAAGAGAAGAAAGAGCTGTCTTACAGGCTTTGGGTTGCCATTGGCAACCAGCGATAATGCTGATGGCAAGCTCTAACTCCTGTAGCCAGTGACAGGATTCATTGTGAGGAGACGCTGCTATCTGCCTGGGCCCCATGCGTGTGGGAGGCAGTGTGGGCGGCCGGCTAGCTCCACTGCTCATTTCTGCACCTTGGGAAGGAGCCAGCTTCAGCCATAAACATGACAAACATGACAGTCACTGTAAGGGTCTCTCATGGGTTGTCTTGAGAGAGGTTATTTACTGTGAAATATTTTAGATTAGTGCATGATGTGCACATGAATAGCACTATACTGGTATAAATAATTCAGGTTATCACAGCGTACTACCCCATTGATGTACATTCACACCCCTACTCTAGACAACTTTGTTCTGTAAAGTTGAAACCACACTCCAGAGTCAGACCTGATCACAAACAGCTCAGAAGCCAGCACAAAGCAGGATTTATTATTTCAGGAAGTGTGATTCAGATGAGCCTGGTGCAATGTGACAGGACTGCTGTGTGTGTATACAGTACACCTGCTGATCCATATTTGCCTCAGAGCTCAGGTTTCTATCTGTGTAGAGTTTCGCATGTTCTCTCCATGCCCATGTGAGTTTTGTCAAAAGTTATCCAGTTTCTTACCACCCTCCAAAAACATGCAGGTGTTCTCTGTGCTCTAAATTGCCCCAAGGAGTGAATGTGTGTGTGTGTATGTATGGTGTCCTGATATTCACTGGTGATTCCTGCCTTGTGCATAGTGTTCCTTGGTACAGTGTTCTACAGAACTACAGCAGCCAGACCAAGACAGAACAGTTAGTAAAAATGAATGAATGAATGAATGAATGAATGTACTATATGCCTTGGTTTTTATCATGATCTATTTAAGAGTATGTGTGAAAGCTGGGTAAGCACAATGGGTAAAGGCTTCAGTTAATGTTTACATAAAAGATCATATTGGGCAAGAAAGTGATCTCAGTGACTTTGACCATACCAAATGAGCTGGTTTGAACAGTCTATAGGAAAAATAAAACAAAACATCAAGTGGACAACAGTTCTCCAGGCAGAAACATCCTGTTGATGAAAGAGATCATTGAAGAATGACCATACTGGTTTGACCTGACAAGAAGGCTAGGTAACTTAAATAACCAATCTTTACAGCTGTGGTGAGCAGAAAAGCATCACAGAATGTACACCATGCTGAACCTTGAGGCGGATCGGCTCCAATAAAAAAAAGACCACACTGGGTTTCGTTCCTGTCAGCCAAGAACAGGAATCTGAGGCAATGGTGGGCACAGGATTTTCATCTGTCTTCTAGGATATTGCACAGAATCTTCAACTGTCCAGTTTCAATGAACCTGGTGTGCCATTTATTACAATGCTTTACATTCAAACAAATCATTAAATATTAAATATCCATAGCCGCAGGTTCCACCATCACCACCACTTAACTGCATGTTTACTGCAGCTACATATAAGCTTCTTCAGGTTCCCCAAATAAAACAAATGTGGAACGATGCTTACATTGGACTTTGATGTATTTACCATTGATGGAAGTAATCTCTGACATCTGGTAAATTATATTTCCTGCTACTTCCTCCTGGGGTAGTGTTACATAAGCAGAAGTGAAGCCAGGTGTTAAGGGTTAATTTGGTCATAATAAATGGTTGGCCACGCTTATTGGTTTCCTACTGGGAGAACCCAAAGAGATCACAATGAGGGAGTGGTTAATATTTCAGCTACTGCTTCATGCCTAATATGCTGCCTTTGCAATCAGAGCTTCAGCATCTCATAAAAGGCCATCAAAAGACTAATGATCTTCTGTAAGCAGCACAAAATCATCTACACAGGAAACTACATTTTCAGAGCTTTTTATTCACTTTACTGCTGATGCATCATTCCATCGTGTACATGCAAGGCGATCTTTATAACCATTAATAAAACAAACATTCCTAGTCAAATCAAAATTCTTAAACTCCTTGAAATACAGCAACTTTGATTATTTAAAAAAAAAAGAAGAAGAAAGAACAGAAGGCCAGCCATGCTAAATGCTGTCTTGGAAGCTCTGATTTTTTAAATGTATTTTTTAATCTGATTGTGTCTACAGACTGAGAGGATAAATATTAAAGGGAGCAAAGCAAACATTAAACACATTATCATAAGTTAAAGCAGATTCATAAGAGCAATAAATATAGAACAGCATTCAATAAATTATACACACACACACAAAATGAAATATTAAAATATTTGAACATAATGTATACTACATAATAACCACCACTACGAGGCAAACTTCCAAGCAAATTGAAAATACAAAAAACAGCTGTGATACATAATTTCAAGTCTAAAATATATCAGAGTCGAGCAGTACATGTTAAAACTCTTACGGGCATTCCTTTTCGCTTTCACACCAACATTCGGACTAGCACACAATCAGGAAGAGTACAAGTGCACCAAGTTCATGCCCAGTGAGATGCAAATGCATGCTGGTTTGGGATTTATTCCCCTTAGACTGGATAAGAAGCAGAAAAAAAAGAGAAAGAAAAAGAAAAATAGAGAGAGGCTGAATTATAAAGAATGTGCGATCATATTTCAGATGAGAGATCCAACATACATTTACTGCTTGTCTCTACATAAAAAGGTCTCCAGGAACTGTTGTCCCCAGAGAGAAGAATCCTCACTGCTCTGGCACGGATGTCTCATCTGTCTCTACTCCTTCTGATCCCCCTGCTGTCCAGAACACACAACGGATTTAACAGGTTTAGCATGTTCTGCTGACAATATTGCAGACAGTTACATTGCCAACACTTAACCGTGAAAAGTGTGAGATATTGTTTTCACACTTAGTAGCAATCAGCTCAAATACTGCTACTAATGCAACAGATTTAACAGTGTATTGTTGTCGTTTTTTTTCAATGTGTTCATTACTATAACCTGCTTAAAATCTCCAATAACATTCTTGCTACTAATAGGGTGGCTTGATATTTAAATGATTAGTGCTGGAAATGTATATTCTCATGTATTTGAACTATATAGTCAACAGCGATGTCTAAAATGATATCCATAACTGCATTGGTCTTGTCCTGTCTTTATTATGTATTAATGTACAAGACAGACACAATTACATTATAAACAATCTCTTTATTATGATGTTTGGATATTTTATACAGTATGGTTTCAAAGTATTACCACTTTTATGTCTTGATTATGTGTAATTTTTAGGGCATAACTTCCACACCTAGCCAGATGCCGGTATTTTTTTTTTTGGTCCACACCACAGTTAAGACAGAACCCAGTTTCTCAGCTCGATCTCAGTGGTGCAGATGCACCTGAGGATAAAAATAACAGCTCCATTTATGAAATGCTTAGCAACCAAGGACTGGGTTGATGTTGCTTGACATAAAAAGGCCTAAATTCCCCCAGTCCTCTTCAGAGGTGGGGTACAGCGGACCAGCACAGCTGAAGGAGACAAATCTAGGCCTGCTGATGTGAGAAGGACACGCGCACACTCGTCACCTGCCCCAATTTCCACCTCGAATGGCCAGCTTTCCTCAGTTTCTTCTCAGGTTTAATAAAGCACACCAGGTACTTCATAAATGCAGAAAAACTCAATTTTGTAGAATATGCAGTATTAGTTTTTAACTTTTTATCTGTGCTGTTTTTACTACTGAAATATTTTTTTATTTCTGCATTTCTATTCAAGGCACATGGGGCTGAGTTGGGGACAGTGCTGACGTATGTGAAGATGGGTTATGGATGAGGTTAGGACCCTAAGTGTACAGTGTAGGAAGAGTTGGACAATTGATGGACAGTTGGGGGTACAATAGATCTTTGCATGAATTATTAAGGCTGTGCCATTGTTTTAATTCTCTGATTATATGGAGAATAAGATAACTGAAAATGCAACATTGGTTAAGAAAAGAGAACATTTTTTGAGATATTTTCATACCCAGTTATGGAAAAACTGCAGAGCTTTCAACCACCCACAATCACAATTAGATTTATGTCTCTAAAACTGAGACAAGATTGCCAAACTGGAAAATTGAGGTGTCTCTCTGTCAATCCATTGCATTTTTTTGTCCCCCCCCCTCCATTTTCACCCTAATTTGGTCTCCTGCCAATTCCCACCCACAAACAAGTTCATCCCTATCACATGACATGCTCCAGAGAGTGTGAAAGCAAGCGCTACCTGAGAATAGCACTAACTACCCACTTCCACATACATGAGCTCAGAGACATGAGCTCAGAGACACCCAGAATTGGCTTGTTACTCTGTTACTCTGATTGACGATTGACAGAATTCAAACTTCCAATCTCCAAACGATAGGGCAAACACCTTTCTACTCCTGCACTGAGAAGAAATAACTTTCTAACTGTGGTAGTGAAGACCATTTGCAAGTGCAACTATTTTTAATAATCACAAAGTGTTTATTATCCCCAGAAACTGTTGTTCGTGTGCCCAATATTTGATTCCTTCCTCTTCCTCTCCTCTCTCACAGTAGTTACTGAATAATTCTTTGTAGTTACTGAGTAATATGATTTAATATGAATAGAAAATAATACTAGTTTCAGGTACCTGTGGTGTGGTACTATGATCTCTGTATAACTGCTAGGGCATGTGTGCACACATGCCAAGACCTTCGAACAAAGTCATGTTGTGATATGTGACCCAATAAATATCCCCATCCTACAACCATCTTTACCTATCTTGCCAAGACAGTGCCAATTGACGAAGAACCTTGGTGGTTATTCAGGTTTCATAAAACTACACTTACATATGTAACTAGAGTTATATTTTACCCCTCAAACAGTAACTGCCAAAAGCAGAATGAAATACCTGGATGTATGCCTAAAATGTGACACAGTAAAATGACATGATAAGACTGATGTTCTGACATAACCTCCACACGCATATTACTTCGAGGTCCAACGTGAACCTTTTGGAATCTAGAGAAACGGCATGGTGACATCCAAGTATCAGCAACTTCCTTGAGCACTATTCTTCTAAGCAATGTCCGTGAGAAGGAGACATTCTTCATACAGTGGAATGTCAAAGTATAGGCTGGGCACTTAGTACATCTAGAAACCCTAGTAGACAAGGAATACCAAATGTCTTTCCTCAGTGGCAAATGAACAGTTGGTCGGATGGCTGCCATCTGGTCTAAATAACACCACAGGGCATGTAGCAGGAACAGCAAGGAATACTCTGCCAGTGAAGGCTGTAAGGTCAATTGACTGATTCACAAAGTTGGCTGATATAACATTGGACAATCAGATTCAACCACTATGTCACCCAGTGTCATCCTACATGCAAGGCACTGTATAGCAGTCCTTGAAAAAAGTCAAGTCAGGATACTAGGGAATCAGACAGTGCACTGGGTCTACCTGATTGAATTAATGCAATACACAAAACAGCTTCCACTTCAGGTCATAAAAGGCCTATACTGTATGCTAGGGGCTTTTGCTTTCAGAAGTGTCACCTGGACTGCAGGGTCACTGTCTTTGGTTTGCGATTCAGTCTGAGGGGCCAAATCATCAGATACTATATAATTGACCAGGTGGATAGTGCCAAATCTCACTGTCCATTTGGGGCAGAAAAATAAACTCCTTTACAAAAAAAGCAAACAAACAAATAAAAAACTTGTGAAAGCAACAGTGGAAAGGGTTTGCCAGCCATCTCAGGGCCACAAACAGGACACTGTAGCCTAGTTACTGAATTCAGCACAATGTGGAAAGAATCTGTGTTTGTGGAAAAAGGTGTATAACTGAGGGCAATTGCAGTACAGGGTATTGTCCTAGCAGGCTGTCTGGTACTGCCAGTAGAAACCATAACTGTGCATGTGCTGACCTACAAAGACGTCCGCCTGTACCTTGTGAAACCTTTCACAGATATGCTAAAACATTGGGTGCAGAGGATTGACAATGCATCTGCTGAACCATCGTGCCCCAGAAGATGAGTTGTCCTCAGTGAGGCCAGTCATTGGTGAGCCTGCATAGGAGATTTGTGCAAGGCAGAGATAGGTTCTTGACCTCATGCCACCCAGAGGGTTGATATAACTGACCAGGTTGAGACTGTCTGAGTGGAACAAGATGTGATGTCACAGAAGCAAGAAAAACTTCATAGCCAGTTGATTGGCATCAATTCTACCTGGCTAGTCATTGTATCCCTTGTGTCCCTATGGCAGCATACATTCACCAACTTGTAGAAGAGAATGAGTAGAGGCCATCCATAGTTTTGTAGAACAGGTTACCGACATTGGTCACTAAGCAGATAGTCCTATATCGTGTACTATGTGTATGTGTCTGACATACACACATATGAGAAGAAGAAATGTGGTATTTATTGCAAATACTGTGTTATACCATGATTTGACTTTGTTGGAAGGTTTTTGCATGTGTAAGCAAGCATGTAATACAGATGTCGAAGCTGTGGCAGGTAGTACAAGTGAAATAGAACTGTATATATTTCACAAGTCAACATAAGGCTTCAGTTGACTTCTAACATCACTTCAAATGTGAAAGAAAAGCTTATTTTAAGTGCTGGAATGTGTCTTTGGAGAAAGAAGTATACTTTGAAGTGTGTGAACTACAGAACTAATCCTAGGCCTCAGTCTATAGTCTACAGAAACTGGGGGCAGTCACTGACCTGCGTCCCCCTGGCTGCCGTTGAGCGTCTCACCAGTGCTGCTCACCTCCTCCCCGGGTTTATCACCGGGTTTCAACTTCTTCCGGGTCATGTGGCCACGGAAACCTGCCTGGATCTTGGCAGCTGCCTTGTTGGCCTCTGGGTCATCCAGGGGGATGTCCATGATGTCCTCTTCTTCCTGAGGCTGGCTGCTCTCCTCCTTTGACCACAATAACCAAGCAGGACAATTTAAGTAACCAAGACACTTCCATTACTGTTTTTTCTAGAAATCTCTAGAAATGTTTCCACCAAAGTGTGGTGGGCTTAGTCTGCTCACCAACTATCCTAACCCTCTTCAAAATTACTTCGTGCCCTACTCAGTGCGTACAGAGCCCTATAAAGTGCAAATTTATAAAAGTCTAACTTTTCAGTTGCAGAAAAAGACATCAACACACATTAAAAGGAAGCTCTAATTTTGGAACTTTAAAAAGAACTCAGAAAAGTAATTAAGGCCCCAAACATTTAATCATTTACAAAAAGAGGATTATAATTACCTAACCTTTCCAGAGCTAAAAACATGTTACAGGATATAATTCTCTGAAAACGAGGACATGCAGCTATCCTTGTCTTCCGGGTTTGTGTTGGTGGGATTTGGCTATACTGAACTAAGTGTTTATGAGGTTTGAATTTGTGAGCCCATGCATTCTCCCACCAAGAATCTGTAAAGGCGGTGAGTGGAACATGAATGACAGGGTTGAAACTGGGTGGGTGAAGCGTGGAGCCACCCACTGAACTAAAAATTAATCAGCTTATTTTTATTTTGTTGAACATTCTGACATTTTTTATATATTACAGCATTTTATCCCACTTCATGGACAAAGCCAGGGGTGTTATGCATTCTTGAATTCTTAAATAAGCATTCATGTTTTCTGCCAGTGATCATGTAATCTTCCTCAGCCTTTCCAAATGATTTATTTAAATATGACTAGAGATAACCAAAATAATGCATGGATATGACCCTGTTTGCAAGTCTAGAGCTGCACTTTCATAAAACAAGCAACTTTTTTGTTTTTTGGGGTTAAAAAAAAATATATCCACATTCTCTTCAAAGCAAATTCCACCGGGGCAACAAATAATAAGTGCTAAGGGAACTGCTTTCAAACATTATCATATATTACTGGCAACTAAAAATAATGAGGTACATCACAATATCACTCCCTTTGTCAAATATAATTCTTTGTTCTATTTTGCACAAAATATTTAATTATTTAAATCATCCGAATCGAAACAATTCAAAGTTTCAAAGTCTTTACCGAAAAGACAAAATCAATGGACCATCCAGGTTGTGTCATTCTTAAGTCATACAATTTTCCCTCATGTTCGTGATCTGAATTCTGAACATTTTCACCCACATTTACTTTAAAGGTCGAAAATCCTCACAAATCCCTGATACAATTACAATACACATTACTACATCATGATGTAAACTTAGGAATCTGCAATAACAGCTAGTGACTGCATTAATTTGACCTTCTTTTTTTTCATTTATTCATTCATTTGTTATACTAATGAAGTATACCTTATATAATAATGAGTTATTATTTAGAAAGGTCAGTGTTCAGAAAACACAAAAGACAAAATATGGTTTGTTATGAGGCCAGTATTAACAATAACTCAAGGTAACCAACACTGTGCATTCCTAATGGGGACAATCTCCATTTTGTCTTTTTTTTTTTTTTTTTTTTTTTTTTGTCAGATAACATTTCATTAAAAAAAGGTCTGAATCCCTCGAATAATTAGGTATACTAGCTTTTTTTTCATAGGCGCTAGGGCTGGACACTTTGAACACAAAATAACACCTTAAAATTACTGTTGGAGTATGTCTCACAGGGTGTAAACCCGTGAACGTATTCTGTCACAATCAGTTATTGTGGTTCTTTTTTGCTCATCCATCCAGCCATCCATCCATTCATTATGGTAATGAAATTATTTATAAAAACACCCCCAGCAAAAAAATAAAAAAAAAATTAAGTATGACTCCTCATTTGCAGATTTAGGAATACCAGATATCGCAAAGATTGTGGTTAATAATAATAATTCCAAGATAACTGATTCCCTAATGGGAAACTGAATTAATTTATTTTAATATTATTTTTTATTATCACGCATCATCTCACAAACATTTCTGAATCTGTGGTATGATATCACTTATACAGTAATTATCTTACCACCAGAGGTCACTAAATTGCAACATTTCGAAACATTAAACAATGCGTAAATCCTTTAACACGGGTTATTTTGCTAGTTATTTGGTTCTATCTTCACAAAAACCCTTCAAAACAGAGGGCAAAAAACGATTTGGATTTCGAACTGAAAAGCCGATGTGCAATAATAGCGTTTTGCAACGCCCTCCAGAGGAAGACTGTGGAGGTGAACTCAGGAAAATCATATTAAAGTAAAAAAAAAAAAATACATTTGTTTTCAACAATTACAGAATATGCAAAAGTAGCACTTTCAATCGCGCCATTTCTCATGATATATTGTCGTATGACGCGCACACGGTCACGAGCAGGATGCCAATGCATTTAGCACTGAAAAGCTGAGAAGTTGCACACAATTCTGTGCAAGTGCACGCGATCACGCTGGTCTCCTTAGTCTCGCTTTTCGTAGAAACCTTAAATAAGTTCTAGTAATACGGTGTTCTAGATCATCCGCGAATAGTTCTTCATAGAAGCCAGACGAGTACTTACGCAGTGGCAGTCCATGCTGATAAATATGTTCTTAACTGGACTAATAGACGAGAAAGGTGATGCCAGATAGATTGGAGCGCGCGCGCCTCTCACCCAGCTCTGGTTATTATTCTCGAGCTGAGGTGGGTGGAAAGGAGGAGCGGGGGAGAGGGAGGGATGGAATAAAGGAGAGAGAGAGAGAGAGAGAGAGAGAGAGAGAGAGAGAGAGAGCAACTAAGATATATTTATCTCTCACTATCACTATATTGTCCCTTCTATCATCACTCTCTCTCAACTGACATGACTTTTCAGTGTAAGATGATCTTTGTTACATGGGGAAAAACTGTATGGCCAAACTTAACATAGAAATAACACTACAAATAAAAATGCCTTATTTAATGTGGTTATTTAGCCTTATTTAGTGTCATATTTAATAAATAAATTAATAAAATGATAGACTTCGGTGAACCTCATGTCACCGGGAGGTTAATCCATCCCCTTGGTGAACAGATCTGAAGGACCAATTGTAATGAGTCTGCATGAAAAATTGGTCACGCGAGAATTGTCACGTGGACTGGGAATTGCACAGTGGCACCAAATCCGAGACTACCTATAGGAGGGGGTCTGGGTTCGTTTACACTGGAACTGAGCCGCGATTCCCATGAAGGTGAACGCAAGTTGTACTCAGTTCATGAAGTAAAGTCACCTGCGCATGGGTTAGTTTCCACAACACACGTGTACCCTGAGTGAAAATATGATGAGTTTTACATGAGCGTGTGTAATGATGTAAGATGAACACAAACGCACCGGGGTTCGAGAGAATCAAGTGAGTCTGAAACCAGACCAAGTCTTCGAAGGGCGCCGGGCACAATCGCACTCGGATTCGGATCACAGCAAACGTGCCAAGTGTGAAAACCACCTAATTGTACACTGCTGGGATTAGGATTATCAGGATCCACCCCTGGTGCCAAGCCTGGGAGTGATGTTCGGAAATAAGTAACTAGTGACTGGACCACCCAGTCAGGCTCAGTCTGAATCATGGAGCCATCTTGACCAATCAAGATGAAAGGTGGGGGTCAAGTGCAATGCCAGGGTGGTTGGGATGCGATGGACAGTCTTAGATGACTTAGACCCTCGGAATGGAAATTAATGAATGAATGAAAAGCATAGTGTGTCACTAACGCAAAGCACTAATCTACATCAAACCTCTGGAGTGTTTTTATTTTATTTAATTTTTTTGTCTGCACTCATCGCACACTCTAGAGCAGCGGTGTCAAACTCATTTTAGTTCAGGGGCCACATACAGCCGAATTAGATGTCAAGTGGGCCGGGCCAGTAAAATCATAGTATAATCACCTATAAATGACAAAAAGTCCATGTTTTTACCTTTGTTTTCATGCAAAGACATTTATATTAATATCCTTTTATAAAATATATCATGAACAACCTCAGATTTCTTAAGACAAACATGTGCAATTTGCTTCTGATTATCATTCACATATACAGTGCCTTGCGAAAGTATTCGGCCCCCTTGAACTTTTCAACCTTTTGCCACACTTCAGGCTTCAAACATAAAGATATAAAATTTAAATTTTTTGTGAAGAATCGCCAACAAGTGGGACACAATTGTGAAGTGGAACGAAATCTATTGGATATTTTAAACTTTTTTAGCAAATAAAAAACTGAAAAGTGATGCGTGCAAAATTATTCAGCCCCTTTACTTTCAGTGCAGCAAACTCACTCCAGAAGTTCAGCGAGGATCTCTGAATGATCCAATGTTGTCCTAAATGACTGATGGTGATAAATAGAATCCACCTGTGTGTAATCAAGTCTCTGTATAAATGCACCTGCCCTGTGATAGTCTCAGGGTTCTGTTGAAAGCGCAGAGAGCATCATGAAGACCAAGGAACACACCTGGCAGGTCCGTAATACTGTTGTGGAGAAGTTTAAAGCCGGATCTGGATACAAAAAGATTTCCCAAGCTTTAAACATCCCAAGGAGCACCGTGCAAGCGATCATTTTGAAATGGAAGGAGTATCAGACCACTGCAAATCTACCAAGACCTAGCCGTCCCTCTAAACTTTCAGCTCAGACAAGGAGAAGACTGATCAGAGATGCAGCCAAGAGGCCCATGATCACTCTGGATGAACTGCAGAGAACTACAGCTGAGGTGGGAGAGTCTGTCCATAGGACAACAATAAGTCGTACACTGCACAAATCTGGCCTTTATGGAAGAGTGGCAAGAAGAAAGCCATTTCTCAAAGATATCCATAAAAAGTCTCGTCTAAAGTTTGCCACAAGCCACCTGGGAGACACACCAAACATGTGGAAGAAGGTGCTCTGGTCAGATGAAACCAAAATCGAACTTTTTGCCCACAATGCAAAACGATATGTTTGGCGTAAAAGCAACACAGCTCATCACCCTCAACACACCATCCCCACTGTCAAACATGGTGGTGGCAGCATCATGGTTTGGGCCTGCTTTTCTTCAGCAGGGACAGGGAAGATGGTTAAAATTGAGGGGAAGATGGATGCAGCCAAATACAGGACCATTCTGGATGAAAACCTGTTGGAGTCTTATCTTCCAAGAAGACAATGATCCCAAACATACAGCAAAATCTACAAAGGAATGGTTCACAAATAAACGTATCCAGGTGTTAGAATGGCCAAGTCAAAGTCCAGACCTGAATCCAATCGAGAATCTGTGGAAAGAGCTGAAAACTGCTGTTCACAAACGCTCTCCATCTAACCTCACTGAGCTCGAGCTGTTTTGCAAGGAAGAATGGGCAAGAATTTCAGTCTCTCGATGTGCAAAACTGATAGAGACATACCCCAAGCGACTTGCAGCTGTAATCGCAGCAAAAGGTGGCTCTACAAAGTATTAACGCAAGGGGCCGAATAATTTTGCACGCCCCACTTTTCATTTTTTTATTAGTTAAAAAAGTTTTAAAAATCCAATAGATTTCGTTCCACTTCACAATTGTGTCCCACTGGTTGGTGATTCTTCACAAAAATTAAAAATGTTATATCTTTATGTTTGAAGCCTGAAATGTGGCAAAAGGTTGAAAAGTTCAAGGGGGCCGAATACTTTCGCAAGGCACTGTATGTGCATTGCAACTGCTCACAGTGTTTGTACAAATGCAAAAAAAGAAAAACTTCACAGGTATTTGGAACTGAAAAATATAGTATTTCACTTTAAAATCTATGGCATTGCATGAACAATAGGATTCCACCAAACCAAACTCTTTTGTACTGAAGCTGTTGACTAACATTAAATTGCATTTTTAAAAACTATTACCCATTCATCTCTGTGAATAAAGAGGAAGGGGTCCATTTTTCATGGAAAACTCTACACTCTGTATCCACTTTTCTGCTTTTTGGCAGACATTTTGGCTAATGAGGGTGTGAGGACGAGTAGAAAATAGAGTAGACTACTCCGTGATAACAAACAGCAGACGTCGCATTGCTGCCATCTGCTGTTCAGTCCCAGAGATGTGCCGCGTCTTTTACCCCCTAGCGGATAATTTAGGAATAGCATTTTATTTAAAATGACAAGTTCGTGTCTTTTATGCATATTTTTTTTTCACTTTCAAAATTCGTCCTGTGGGCCGGATTGAACCCTCTAGTGGGCCGGTTTTGGCCCGCGGGCCGTACGTTTGACATCCATGCTGTAGAGTATGCACGTCTGGGATGAATATTGGGGTAGGGGTGGGGCTGATAAGATTAGAGAGATGCCTGTTGTGTGTTTTAATGTAAATGTAAATGTTTTTTTTTTTCCCGCATATAAATGTAAGTGAAGCGTTTACAACAAAGAATGGTCTGATTTTTTTCTGTTTATAGCTTGATAGCCCTGTATTAGTAAGATATAATAAACTATTTTAGCAATTTGGTTGTTGAAGATAACTTTGAAGCTTTGAAGATAAATGTCTGCTATATTCATGTAAAAGGTAGCAAATGAATGATTTTATGCTTGTGATAGCTGGTTGTGATATTAGATAGGAGGGATTAAATGTAATATCTATAAATAACTCAAGTGATACGATTAGGGCTGAACAATGTGTGCTTAGTCCATCGACTGTACTTGGACTTTGGTATATATATATATGTATATATATACCAAAATCAATTTGGTGTTCATTGCAACCGCAAAGGTATTTTACATGCACCTTCTCAATCAGCACTAATGGTGCGTTACAGACGTGTCAGTGAAGCAGACTGAGAAATATCAGTCCAAATGGAGCTCAGTGGCAGCAACATTAGATGTATGCTGCTTTCCCATATGGTGTGTTTGTTAGATTCTGATGGTGCAGGTTTATGCCAGAAAAAGCTCTTTGGACGCTCAAAAAAACAAACCCCTCCACTTTTGGTCCTTATCCTTATACCGTATATTTTATTGTACATATAGTAATAATATTTTTGTAGTAAACTGTACAGTACAGAACTGCAGGCAGGATGTTGCTCAAAATCAGGAGTTGGGACCAGCTGTAAAAATCAGAGACACGTGACCTGCCATGTTGATGCTTAGAAACATTCCTCTAAGGAATGTTATACATTATAGTTTTAACACTGCAAAACAGGACGGGAAAACATTGCTATAGTTCTTATGTCAGCATCAGTGTAGCTTCATCCATTAACACAGCCTACACGAATGAACTTAATTCCCAGACAACATTCTAGGCGTACTGTCCCTTGCCTAGAGGCACTAAGAAATTGCTTATTATCCAGCTTTGCTTCTGCCAGGACCATGTGGTGCTTCTCATTTTAAAAAAAGCTCCTACCGTGTGCTAAAAAAACATGCTGAAAGCCTGGCCTGCATGTCTAGACGCTCAAAAGATATTTCTCCTCTGACCTGTTTGCATTCTGCCAAAATGCAGCACCAAATCCATCCATCCATCCTTCCAGTCTCTACAAACTAGAGCATTACATATTTCCCCTACTGCCATTCTCTAACCAGATTAACTTGTGTGAAAAAAAACACGGAGACAAAAAATATCTCAGTGTTTTGCTATTTGTTAAATATTGAATTTCATCCAGATTTTTGGAATATCACAGACCAGAAGAACTTTACATCAATGGTAGGATGAAGATAAGCATAAGCACTGTGCCTGAAATGTAAAAGTTGCTGAAAATGATATATATTACATTAGATGACCTACATTGTAAAGAAGGAATGAGACAAAGAGAACACACTGCACAGATCTAAATGTTCCCTGTAGAACACACATTAGTTTATCTAGCTGCTTTTCTTGAAAAAAATAAAAATAAAATACACACACACACACACACACATATATATATATATATATATATATATATATATATATATATATATATATATATATATATATATATAACAGTATCTCACAAAAGTGAGTACACCCCTCACATTTTTGTAAATATTCGATTATATATTTTAATGTGACAACACTGAATAAATAACACTTTGCTACAATGTAAAGTAGTGAGTGTACAGCTTGTGTAATAGTGTAAATTTGCTGTCCCCTCAAAATAACTCAGCATACAGCCATTAATGTCTGGCAAAAAAAGTGAGTACACCCCTAAGTGAAAATGTCCAAATTGGGCCCAATTAGCCATTTTCCCTCCCTGGTGTCATGTGACTTGTTAGTTGCAAGGTCTCAGGTGTGAATGGGGAGCAGGTGTGTTAAATTTGGTGTCATCACTCTCACACTCCCTCATACTGATCACTGGTAGTTCAACATGGCACCTCAAGGCAAATAACTCTCTGAGAATCTGAAAAAAAAAAGAATTGTTGCATAAAGATGGCCTAGGCTATAAGATTGTCAAGACCCTTACATTGAGCTGTACAGTGGCCAAGACCATACAGCGGTTTAATAGGACAGGTTCCACGCAGAACAGGCCTCGCCATGGTCCACCAAAGAAGTTTAATAAATAGACGTTTGAGTGCTGCCAGCATTGCTGCAGAGGTTGAAGGGGTGGGGGGTCAGCCTGTCAGTGCTCAGACCATATGTCGCACACTGCATCAAATTAGTCTGCATTGCTGTCATCCCAGAAGGAAGCCTTTTCTAAAGATGATGCACAAGAAAGCCCACAAATGGAAGGTGGAGGAGCATAAGGTCTCTAACATCCACCAGCTCCGTGATGTCATCATTGAGGAGTGGAACAGGACTCCACAGCAACCTGTGAAGCCCTGGTGAACTCCACGCCCGAGGGATAAGGCAGCGCTGGAAAATAATAGTGGCCACAAAAAATATTGACACTTTGGGCTCAATTTGGACATTTTCACTTAGGGGTGTACTCACATTTGTGATATATATATATATATATATATATATATATATATATATATATATATATATATGCATGTTCATGAAAATGTATATGTTTCAAGATTTGTAATACAAGATCTTGTTACAGACGAAATGGCTGGTATCATGTTTCCGTTGCAACACTTACAATTCCTTCTCCACCAAACTTCCAAGAATCATGTAGTAATTTACCTTAAATTTTTCAATATTTTCTGAAATCACTGAGATGAGACTCTCCATTATGATTCATATCTCTACTGATAGCATTGTAGCACTGAGTGATTGGACCTGTGTCAGAATGATGCAGTCTGTTACCCAGAAACTGAACTATTTCAGGGGCATCTTCAATCACCTATCTCTCGAGACCAGAATAGAGGCACCTCGCTGTTGATCAGACATGTCCTTGAGGTTTTTATTTTTAAATATCAGCTCGGGACAAAAATTGGAACAGCCTAAATCCAGGATAAGGTCATCACTTATCCTGGATTCTCTGTTTGACAAAAAAATGTTCCAAGTTCAGATAAAACAATATTTCTACATCTTACCTGTTGGTCCATCTCCTCCTTGTTCTCACTTTCAAGTATGGACTCATAGACCACATCCTTTTGATGTTCAGACTCTTCATAATCTCTTGCTGTCTCCGTTTCCTCTGTGTGCTCTTGTGAATCTTTAGCAGATTGTTTATAATTCATGTTCTGGTCAGTTTCCTCAGATGTAGGAACAGGATGAGTTGCTTTAGATTCATGAGTGAATGTGCTGTAAAACAAACTGTCTTCCTGTGTCTCAGGTGCATTCACACCATTACTTCCTTCATCAATTTCACTGGTATCCTCAACTCCATCTACATTTTGAGATGTTCTAGTGTCATCTTTGTTCACATCCTCATCTGAAAAGCCAGTGGGATTAGGGTTACTGTCCACCAGCCCTTCCATATTCTCCACAGGGATCGTTTCAAATATATCTTTGTGGTCAGTCTGTTTATCATCATTTGTCTCATCTTCCTGCATATCAGTCTGAAAATCTCTTTCATCAGTGGCAGCAATGATATCAGTGGCACTTTCAAAATCATTATTTTCCTCCTGAAGTACAGATGCTACATTCACAAAATCCTCAATTCCTGGCTTATCTTTGTTTCTCCTGTCTGTTAGACTGTCTTTTTCCAGAATGAACGATGATTCACTCATAGCTTCAGCTGCCAAAATGTCACTTGCTTGCTGGTTTTCAACCCCCAATGGTATTTCATCTGTATTTGTTTCATCAAAAGTTTGTGCCTCTTCTGACACACTGATACTTTCTGCTCCTTCAGCATCATCAAATAAAGTATTAGTCATTTCTCTGTCATCTTCAGAAAGATGACCAGTTTCATCAATTTCGTCCTCTTTAACAGGGGATGCAGTTGTTTTTTCATTATAAGAAATGTCATTAAATTTTTTATCACCATTCTGTTCAACATATACTGAAGTATCAGTACCAGTCAGAGTGAATTCATCATGGGAATCTAGGACATCTTGTTCAACTAGGACAGGGTCTGGGCTTTCTGAAGGTAGAATAAAACCTGCATCAGCTCTAGTCACGTCTCCGCTGCCATCAGTGTGTTCCTCTTCCTGCAAAGTAGACTGCAGTTCTTCAGAGCACACGTCTACATCTGCGAGACCACGATATGATGACAGGGTTATAGGATTAAGCTCTTTTACTGCTGTCTCATTTTTGTCATCGACACTGGCATGCTCTGGTACATTTTCTAGCATTTGCTTTTCAACCTTTTCCATTTTATTCAGTTCTTCAGCACATATGTCAACATCTGCAGTTCCTCTGTATGAATTTAACTCCGGGTTAAGTTCAGAATCAGACTCTCCTGATTCATCCTCTGATTTATTATGCTCATTGTTTGCCTGTGGTTCCCGCTCTACAATGTCTTTAGGGGCATCATGGGACTCAGGTGAAGGGGAGCAGTTCTGACTTGACTGGGTAATTTCATCTTCATTATTTTCATACAAATCAGCTTGAAAATCTCTTTCTCTGAAAGATGACATTTAAATATAAGGACAATTGAGTAGCAATTAATTGCTGATATATAATGGAGGCTCAGTTAATGCAGGAGCCCAAACAAGCATCACAATGATAATGCATTAGGTGTGACTGTCTATACTGGTACTGTAATTAGTCTTTGGACCAGCAACCTTTACTAGTGTGTGACTGAAAATCTATCTTGACTAAGGTACAATTCACTGTTGTGGTTCATAATGCACTCAAAGTTAAATATACTACACTTCAGGTAAAGCCATGAAATATGGAAACTCTCAAGAAAGTAAAAACTGGAGTCATATCACATTTTATTTCCTACATTCTGTCCATCATTTTTAATCAAGAGAAACTGGATCTGAACTGAATGACGCTGCCTCTCCTGTCAAGTCATGGATATATCAGACTCACTCATTTACAGAGCTTCCAGTTTCTTCATCTGGACTGCACATTTCCTGGTTTACTGCATCCTGAAAAAAATACAAATAAAAAGACAAACCTAAAACAGTACTAAATAATGATACTAAATAAATACTTGCTTGAGGATACGGCAAAATATGTTCAAACCCACAGTGAAGGCATCATTGTTGGAGATCCTCTGCTCGATCAGTCCACCCCATTTAGCTGGGGCAAGGCCACCTTCTGGAGGAAACAAAATCGCAAACTACACATACATATATATATATACATTTTTTTTTTTCTCCAAATAGGATGACTAGTTTCTGGTTTCTGGTGGAGATTCACATGCCCCCTCGAAGTTCATTAAAGACATGTACACACCTTAATCACACATTAATCACACGCATTTTACGACAAGACACGTACACAAAAAAATTCTTTCCATTCAGCTTCTTCAAATTCAATTAAAACAACTCTCTCCCACCAGTCCTTACTTTGTACTTTCATCCAGTACCTCTGAGTTTGTCGTGGTGTTGTGAAGGAAATGGGAATTTGTATCCGCCGATGTCTATTAGCACATATAGCATGACAATGAACTGCACTTGAAACTTTCGTAAAAATTAAAAATGAAACACCCAGAACTATATATGGTACCATAAAAAGATGAACACGTATGTGGATATGTGAAATTCTGGAGGGAACGTCGGATGGCATGGCGTGGGGATGTGAGGACGAGTGCCATTAATCGATCTATATTCGATAACGTGAAGAACGGGAACATGAAATTAATATCCTAAAGAGACTTATGTAAACACCTTAATCACAATATTGTCTTATTCAGAATAACACAGTCAGTGAGGTCTTAACTAAAATCACCATGGTTACCAAACAGATAAGATAGGATTCTATGATTAGGATCTTTCTGTAATACATGCCCTGGAGCCTAACCCAGGGAACTCGGGGCACAAGGCAAGGGGCACCCTGGACAGAAATCCCATAAGGAAATGGGGAGAACATACGAAACCTAAGCTCAGAATAGAACTGGTGACTCTGGAGCTATGCTGTGGCCTTGTAGTAAAGCTATTAAATAGTCATCTATTATCAAAACATGCTGAACAGCCACTCTACACACTACTGAAGGAAATTACCCTGTCTTTTCTGGAGAAGTGCTGTAAAGTATTGTGCAGCGAAGGTGGGGATGTCTTCAGGTTGATCTCTCAGTACCTCTCTGGCAAGTCCCTCTAGAATGTTCCCAAACCCACGAGGAACTCTCAGGGAGGTGTTCGAGAAAGGCACGGCCATTTCTCAGATAATCAGCTTCCAACATAAGATAGGAACAGTGTGAAAACAACCACGAAACACATACAGTGTGTGTACTGGCACCGTACAGCTAACTTTAAATTAAAATAAAATAAAATAAAATTGCTCATTAGCTGGATTATTTGTGAGATCCCTGCAACAACATGGGGCCCAGTTTCACTGTAAAGTTAACGTGATCTTAACTAGTATATATATATATATATATATATATATATATATATATATATATATATATATATATATATATATATATATATAAAGATACGACCCGTAATGATGTAGAAGTACTTTGACACAGCTGTCTAGACTTCTTTAAGTTCATACCTGATAGCTAGCAGTGTTGACAATGTTGCAGTTTTACATTAAGTGCAGAGATAATATCATTAAAATACTTTGCACAGGTAATCGTTACGATTTAATTTATTATTGTTTAAAAAAATGTTTTACAGCATGTCACACCGCACCGCTAATACCATATTCACTTTTTAAGCCTTACCGTTCCGTTTCCAAAACTACCTGTTTGGCTTATAGACGTTGCTACGCAACCGACGTAGACTACGGAAAGCAACGAGGGTCTAAAAGAAAGCGTGTGACTAAAATGAAACTGGTCATTACGGGTGTTTACAATTGGGGTATTTCGGTGTTCAGAGTCTTTCCTGAGCTCTATATTAAACCCTAGGCGCTAACGAATAGTTCTTAGCTTTATGCGTTTGTGCTTACTTATTTAAGTTGACTTATTTTCTATGGCACTGATTCTCAAAATTTTGTGACCCCTTAACTGAAAGAATTCCATAGACCTCCCCAGTACACTCTTATGATGAACAGAATCCTTATTTAAACTCTTTATTTAAATTTTTACAATAATATTATAGCTATTGATTGGGGTCATACAGCTTTTTATCCCATAATCTTCGACAATATACATTAAGATGATTCATTATTAAATCTTCTATACTGCTTATCCTTCAGGGTCACGGGAACCTGGAGCCTATCCCAGGGAGTATCGGGCACAAGCAGGGCACAATCACATACACACACCCATTCATACACTATTGACATGCCAATCAGCCTACCATGCATGCCTTTGGACTGGGGAGGAAACCGGTGTACCAGGAGCACGGCAAGAACATGTAAAAACTGCACATGCAGGGTTTATATTATTATTATTACTATTATTATTATTATTATTATTATTATTATTATTATTATTATTATTATTATTATTATTATTATTATTATTATTATTATTATTATTATTAAACAACAACAATAATAATAATAATAATAATATAATCGATGTCTGGATTAAAAACATTTAATTCATATGACCAGACAATCAAAGAGTCTAATATTTTTATATAGTATGTTTATTTGTTTGTTTCTTAAATTATAATAGGACAAATGGACTAACATACCCACTGTGGTAGGAGAATTGCTTTGTACACTATATGACCAAACATTTGTAGACACCTGACCATCACACCCATATGTGGTTCTTCCCCAGGCTGTTTCCACAAAGTTGGAAATACAGAATTGTATAGGATATATTGTCTTTGAATGCTGTAGCATTACAAGTTCCCTTCAATGGAACTAAGGGGCCCAAACCTGTTCCAGCATGACAATGTCTCTGGGCAGAATGTAAGAGTTCAAGGAAGACATGGGGTGTCAAGTTTGGTTTAGAAGAATTTGAGTGGCATGCTCAAAGCCCTGACATTATTAACATTGAACATTTTTGGGATGAACTGAAACACAGACTGCACCCCAGTCCTCCTTACCTGACATCACTAATGCTCTTGTGGCTGAATGGGCAAATCCTCATAGCCATGCTCCCAAATCTAGTGGAAAGCCTTCCAAGAACAATGAAAGTTAGTATAACAGCAAAGGGGATTCAATATTGAACAGGATGTTCCACAAGCACATATGGGTGTTATGGTCAGGTGTCCACAAACATTTGGTCACATAGAGTATACTGCTTAA
Organism: Ameiurus melas; assembly: GCA_012411365.1. NCBI lineage: Eukaryota > Metazoa > Chordata > Actinopteri > Siluriformes > Ictaluridae > Ameiurus > Ameiurus melas. Next base: position 16,092,115 of record CM022759.1, on the reverse strand, counting down.
TAAAATGCTAAATATAATTTTTTCAATAATTGTATTATTGAAAACATTTTTTAAATAATAATATGAAAATGAAATTTAATAGTATTAAATATTTTATTGAATACATAACTGATAAAAAATGGAAAAATTCTGCATATTTCTTTACAAATCTTGAAACATATACATTTTCATGAACATGCACATATATATATATATATATATATATATATATATATATATATATATATATATATATATATATATATATATATATATATATATATATAACTGTGTATATATAATATAATATATATTAATACAAAAACCTGTCACACACTTCTCATGGTTGCCATATCATTTACATTATTTTAATTGCTTATATATTTAAATAGATTAATTAAGTGCATCTGTGGAGTATGTGATGACAGCATATTCAGAGGTTGTGCTTAATTTCCTGCTGACATCTCTGGGGTGAACATGTAGTCTGTCAGCAGAGCAACAAGCTTGTAGATGAGTTGCACCTGTGGCCTCTTCCCTCCATTTCTGCACACAAAGGAACACAGAAGCTTGTTAGTTTATGTATAAAGCATGTGGTGAGTAATATTTCATGTTATTGAGTCCATTCTACATGTAATGAAGCTATTATTACAAGTCTGTTATCACGTGGAGTTTTGCCATGGAGTCCTGTGAGCTCTGGAATGCTGGAATTTCTCACAGAGATCACAATGTCGGCGTAAGGGACTTCATGATCACTCTGGCAGTCTAAAAGAAAAACAACTTGTATCTTGTATCTTGGATGCAATCTTATAGAAGATTTTTTTCATGACTAAGTGTTCACTTCTTAAAATGTAAGATTTTAATGCCAATTTCAAATAAAACTCACCTTGTACTATATGTTTGTGGATAGTTCCTTCATTTTTTGTTCTTGTGCTTTGAAAAAGTTAAAATATACAGAGTTAGTAGGTAAATGTGTGGTGGTCTAGGAAAACTTTTCAAATGGTAAAATTTGGACATTTTTGTACTACATACAGTTTTGGAAACTACAAAATTTCCTAATGTGTAGTGGGTGTGTTTTTTTCCCTTTTTTTCATATATCTTGACCTAAATAAAGTTATAGTTATATTAGTCTAAAATCTTGATACCCCCAAACATGAAATGTGAGAATTTCACATGTAAAGATTTGATTTCAATTCCACTGAAAGACACCACATCTACCTTTACATTTATCATTTAATTTACTTATAAAAACAAGAAAAACAACATTACTTAATTAATTAATTAAATTAATTAATAAAAAAAAATAATTAACATTACTGCCCAATTTAACTGAACCATGAGGTTAGAATGGAAAATGACTTTTATTATCAGCATCAACATTAGTTTCTGTCGCATCACCTGAGGTCAAAGTCACTCGGATTTAAACGTTTTGCCATCTCGACTGATCTCTTTCTGTTGGCTAAATTTATTCTTATTCGATCAGTAAAAAAAAGAAAAAGATGTAAATCTGTATGAGTGTGTAAGCGCTCTTTTCAGTTTTGATGGTGATGGTGATGATGATGTGATCGTGTTGGAGCATCACAGACATTTTAAAAGTCATTATCAGATTACACATGGCCTTCACCATTCAAATTGATTTAAACTTCAAATCATTCACCATTTGAGGAAATTAAACTTTAGGTTTTAGGCATGTATAGACATGTTTAGGCTGACTGTTTTATTGACTGTATTAGTATTATTTAATTTTTTTTACCAGAATGTATGTTAAACTGACTACTTATACAACATGATCTTTTCAAGTAGACACCAAAGCAAGGTTAGAAAGTAGACTAAATAAAAATAGTAGAGATGTCTGTATGTATGAGATTTTTCAGAACTTGACTAAAGCAGCTCAAGAGGTTTCCCCTGACTGCCTCGTATATATAGGTGATAGGTAATGGGTAGATAGTGAAAAGATTTGGTGGTAAACTTCATCACATTTTAGTTTTCAGAGTAACAAGACTGTTGAGAGGAAAATGAGCAAGGGAGAAAGAATAAAAGAGAGAGAGAGAAAGAGAGAGAGAGAGAACACAATTAAATGCAGTAAAAGTTTTTAAATGTTTGCCTTACTTTTCATAGATTACAGCTGATGAATCCTCAGCATCCACCAAATTCTTCCCCCTCTTTTTGTAGCATATATATATCAGCAGAAAGAGTAGCGTGGCTGCTACAGTCAGTGCAATTGCTGCTAATGGCTTGATCCATACAATTTCATCTGTTTGAAAATTGTGTCACATCAGTTATTTTTATAGAGTCTGTTCTGTTTTTGTTGTCCATTAGTTAGAATGATAACAACTCACCGTTTTTAATCACATCAATCACAACAGTAATTTTCTGTCTGGTACAGTGCTGGTTAGTGTGGCATGTGTATGTTCCTTCGTCTTCTTCTGTAATCTTACTATATTCTACCAGTGTGCCACTGATTTCTGTGACATTTGCATCATCCCTTATCCACTGGCCTTTACAATGATGGTTGGTAGAAAGACATTCCAGTTTTAATTTGTCTCCCACAGCCACTTGGATGGAGTGCGATGACGGGCCTCTGTCTAATAGGTTTAACTCATTCTCATTTTGGTAAATCGACACTTTCATGGCTACATCTGAAACAGTAGAAAGCGGATTTGAGTCATTTGTACAACGTACAATGTGCGAGTCTACACGACATGAGTAATGCATTTTTCTTGACTTACCTATAGTGTCTTTAGGAGGAATCACTGGTAATGCAGTCTTATCTACCACAAACATGATCATGAATGAACACCAAATAAACACCACAGATAAATCTTCTTACCATCTAGAACAGTGGTCTTTACCTAAACCTACTATAACCTACCTGGAATTTGAAGGGATATGAGCCGCTCAAGGTTCTGAGGGAGATCTTGATGATCGCTCTTCACAGAAAAACACGAGTAGTTATACAGGGTCTGTTCCAGAGTCAGATTAAGAGTTTGCAAGCTCACAATGCAGATGTCTTCACTCATGTTCTTTTCTATTGTATGCCACAAACAAGTGCCACATGTTGGTGTGTCTTCCCATTTCCAGCTACCGCGAATGAAACCAGAGGAGCAGTTGTAGGTGCAGTCTAAAGTAAGCTGCTCTCCTAATGTAGCTTTAATAACATCAGGGGTTTTGGTAGTTTTTCCACATGCTGCATCTGAGAAAGAAAGATACATTCATTAGCAGGCAGTGAGCAATACAGTGGGATAATTATACTGTATCCCTATTGACTACTCACTAGAAGAGGGCAATAAGACAATACCTTTGATTCCAAAATGAAGGAGCAGAGCCACATGAAGCAGAAACAACAACATGGTACAAATGCAAGAATTTGATATTTCCTGTCTCTGTAAAAGCTCAAAACTCTTTGTGAAAAAAGAAATAATGGAAAATGTGAATGCTTTGTTGTACTCCTCCTTTTGAGGTTGAACAATTTCGTTAAAACTCCTGCCTCCAGGAAATGACAGCAGCTGAAGAACTGCGGTTCACAGAGGTGGGAAGAAAAGAAAATAACAAGTCACTTTGTTACTATATTTAAGTCTGGTGTTTAAATATCTGTGCTTGAGGTTTTTTCAACTAATACTTTAGATTTTTACTTAACACAATTTATTAAGTATTTTTACACCTTATACAAAACCCTACTACTGTCTCTTTGCTATCCGTTATCACATTCAAACACGATTGTTGACTATATTTTTCTATAATCATAAATTTATTGGAAGTGAACTTTTAGCATCAGACATCTTTAAGCATTTGATGTAAACTCTTAACGACTATAAATGTTACAGCAAGAACGAGAACACTATATCACTATATACTAGTTTGTATCTTCAGAGCTATTATCACGCTAGCTAAGATTTGAGAGATTAGGAATAAAGCTGTTTTTAATTAGCTTTAGCTTATGTTTCCCCAGGTTCCTAGGTGAAAGGGACGTTCATTTTGCATCAGTAACTATTTGAAGCATCAGTAACTATTTGACATCTTTTGTAAGTCATTCCTGTACTTTTACTTTCATGTGTAAAGTAAACTGAGCGAAGAAGATGAAGATGTACTTTGACCTTTACAAGAGTATTTATTTAGAAGAGTAATTGCAGTTTTATTTGAGTAAAGAATTTGGGTATATTTGTCATTTCTGGTGGTTCAATTTAATGCATAAAATGTATTAATAAATATGTTAAATACTTAAAAATATATTTTCATTTAATTTCACATTTCATCCAAATATTACAGTACCAAATGATGATGATGATGATGATGATGATGATATTATTATAGTCTTAAAATAATCCTCTATTATAGTTCTACATTACATACATTTACATTCATTCACTTAGCAGACGCTTTTAACCAAAGCGACTTACAAATGAGAAAACATACAAGCAAAGCAATATATAATACATCCATAAATAATAATAATTATGTATAATACATATACATTTCTCTTTTTTGGTCATGTGATTCTGTATATCATATATGGTCTTCAGTTCTAAACAAACAACCAACAAATAAATATATAATTCTAAGAATATATTCAGAGCAAGCCATTAAAGTTTTTGAAAAAATTATTTCTTATTTCCCCTACATAAGGATATTCAGCTGTCCTCTTCATAATTAATTAACATGTCTTCCTTTGCAGTTTGATAATTATTTTCCTGACTATATATGATCATTGGAGTAGAAACCCGGGTTGGTGCAGTTTGCAGAAGCACAAACAAGCCAAGTTGCACCATGATACCTTGCATTGCCATCTGTTAGTGGGTGAGTAAAAAAAAGAAAGAAAACAGGAAACCTACCTATACTTTACCACAAAACAAGCTCCCAGTGTAACTCATCTCTGCTCCTTCTCATTGTTTTTTTTCATTTCTGTCTTTTGTGCATTAACAGAACAATCAACTGAAATCATTTCCAGTATTCACAGTTTTTTCCGACTCATTGTTTTATTGTAAATGTTATATTGCCATGTTGCCATCCATTTGAATCTGTAGAAATATAAAACCTTGCTATTATTATAAACAAAATAGATTAGATCATCTAGCATCCATCCTCTGAAACTGAAATGGCAGTCATTCTAGATGTGCCCTTGTCCACCTCCACACCCAGTGAGTGCCTGAACGGCTGCTGGAGGAATCGAGTTACATGGTTTGGATTTCACTTTCAATTATTGAGGCCTCTGTGTTTTCTGATAAACCCAGTGGGTCTACTGGTTCAGGCAGCAGAAAATGTTCAGATGGTACAAGTGGTGAACAAGGTGTTTGGATGCTGTTCACCATGTACCGATGGTTTGCTCTCCTTCTCTTCTGCCAAGTGTGGAACAAACACCTGAGGATACACAATATCCTCGTGTCAGGTAGGCACTAGCAGCATGGTATTAAACAATTCTTAAACAGAATTATTTAATATTTAGGATGCATATTAAATGTTCCAACAATGTATGATTATTTTATGGTACAGGAGCAGACATAACGGCTGATACTCTTGAGTGCCACTGTAATGTAACTAAAGTCACGCCATGTCCTGAGGGATCCTACTTTTCATCAGGGATTTGCTTTGAATGTCCTGCAGGGCAATTGTAAGTAGGAAATTGATTTGGATGATATTTTTTATGTTGTTATATGTTGATTTATGTTAAGACTGTCATCTACTCTATCTTAGCTGCTTTGGCAATGTGTCTGCACCTAGAAAATGCCCACCAGGCACACATAATCTCCACCCTGGGAGAAGCAGCGCTCAGGATTGTCAGGTATCAATCAAATCTATACAATGTCTAGTCAGTCAAAATATGTAGTAGCTCCAGTTTGGATAACATCAAACCCTATATTTGTTAATTGTACAATAAATATATATATATATATATATATATATATATATATATATATATATATATATATATATATATATATATATATATATATATATATATATATATATATATATTTTGCTTCATGTGTCAACAAATTCTTTAGCTAAAACTCCAGCATGCTGTCCACTTCTATGTTTTGGATGTTTTGGTTGCCAGGAAACGTAAATGACTACACAACAAAGAGCTAGCTAATGTAATGTGCTAATATACAGAGTGCTGATTAGCTAGTTACGTGTGTTAATATAGATGTAACAAATGAGACTATGATTATTATCCTCTTCTGACACAGTTTGTAATGTAGCATATCGTGTTTGCATGCATAAAACATGGAATTGGGTTCTTTTTGACTGTTGAACCTACTTGTCAGCCAGGAACTACAAATAATAAACTAACAGCCCAGACATGACATCAGCTTGCATTGAGCACTCATGTACCTGTACTGATGCACTAATGTTCTGAAATCTTAATTATCTGTCCATTACAGCCCTGTGCTCCAGGTTTGATTAGTACAGAAGATGGTGTAGATTGCAGGCTCTGCCCTGCTGGATACTCCTGTGACAGAGTCACAGGCGCTCTTACAGCATGTCAGAATGGACAGTATTCACCAGAGGGACACACCCAGTGCCTCCCCTGTCCCTTTGGTTTTGTTTGCAAGGATGGATTTCAAAAGAAGGTATGTTTAAATCATGAACTACCAAATCTGGTTCCTTTGCAAGACAGCATTGGTGTTTCTTACCTCTGGCACTAACACATAGATCAATAAGGAATAACTATGAATGTGTTTGTGGGTGTACTTTTTCAGTGTGGGCCTGGAAAGGAGCCTGACCTAAACCGAACTGAGTGCACTGAATGTCTTAAAGGCTACTACTCCACTCTGTGCAGTGCCCAGTGTGAGCTGTGCCCAGCTGGTAAAACTGGAAGATCTTTGCTTTATCATTAATTTAGGTCCATTCGATCACTTTCACCTGGTTTCACCTAATAGAAAACCCATGCATCCGATCACTTTATTGCATTTGATCACCCACTTTCACCTGGTTTCACCCAACCCAGAACTGTCATTCTGTACAAAATGTTTTATTTATTTCTCCCCCATAGGCAGTTATTGTCCTCACAGTGGTATGTCTCAGCCACTGCCATGTCCGATGGGACAGTACACAGATGTAGCAGGCCAGAGCTCATGTAAAATCTGCAATAGTAGTGTAGCCTGTGCATCCATGGCCAGGACTGAACTGCAGCCTAGCCAGAGAAACAGAATGCCCATCTCCTGTCCACCAGGCACACACAGAGATGGAGAGGGACCAGGCTGCACTGTCTGTCCTTTTGGTGGGTTTCTAAAATTCTAAAATATACCACTTCACACTTGTTAGCCCTTATTATTAATGAATAATTGTTAAAAATCACTCTCATGGCCCAATTCTGCTTTCTTTTAGGACATTATTGTGTAGGAAGTGTTGCTATACAATGTCCAGCCGGAACATATGGACCAAAAGAAGGTCTGCAGAGAGAGAGAGACTGTACTACTTGCCCTGCAGGTAGATTTCTAAGCTAACAGAGAATATATTATAATAAATTTTAGTAAAGAATTTGACAGGTTCTAAGAAGGTTAGGCTGAAACATTACAAAAATAATGTCATTTCATTCACAATATTATTAAAACACAGAGATCCCAATTAGACAATGAGCAATTTTGCAAAGAAAAATGGGCAAAAATATCCGGATTCATATGCTCAAATCCCAGAAGCTACGTAGCTGTAATTGCAGAGGCATTAACCGTTTCTGTCAAAATTAAATATATATATATATATATATATATATATATTCTAGCATCATATATGTACATCTTTTATATCGTGTAAATCAAATGGTAATAATTTAAGTCAATTTAAGTCACTTAAGTCAATTTCAGTAACGCAAGAGAAATGAATACATGTGTAAAGAACTGTATATATATATATACATATATAGTTCGTATTTGAATAACTGGAAGTGTTTTGTGAACAGGATTCTTAAATAAGAATGAGATGCACAATTAAATGTGATGTAAAAAGAAATAAACGCAATTTCACTGCTGAAATGAATGTGATTGTCTCCAGGGTTTTACTGCTTGGAGGGCACTTCCCGCAGGCCCGGTTCTCAGTTTCTATGCCCCCAAGGTTATTACTGTGAGGAGGGCACCGCTGTGCCACATGGGTCACCTTGCCCGGCTGGTACCGCAGGAGGACAACTGGGTCAGACAAGTAGGGCAGCCTGCAAGAGGTGTGCAGAGGGTCGCTACTGTCCCACAGGTAAAGTCACATACTAATACATGCATTTATACACACATCCACATATATACATACATACATACATACATACATACATACTTTAACTTCATGAACAATGTTTAGTAAATATCCTTTGTTCTTCTGGAGTATAAATTGTTGCATCAACTGCAGTCCAAAATGACTTACTTTTAAACCCACATGAACTATATTTATAGAAGCTCATATTTCCTGCCCTCAACTGTTTCCTTGCCTCTTATCTGTAGTCGTGTGTGTGATGTGGGTCAGGCTGCTGAGGGGATGGAAAACTTCCCTGATCTACCTTCCTATGTTACTGTTCCTGTTCCAACTGTCACTTTTCGTTTTTTCTTTCCATTAGTTTAATTTTAGTACATGCACATTTATTATTTTGAACCAGTTGACTTGAATTCATATGTTGTTCTTGTAATTAGTTTTACTTACTGTTTTAATGCTCTGTTTTAAACCCTAATTTGCCTTTGCTGGATGAATAAGGCTCTGCAGGTCCAGGTTTGCTCTGTGCCCGTGGGAGATACTGCCCAGCAGGCACAGTCATAGAAGTTACATGTCCACGAGGCACCTTCACCCCACATCAAGGCGCTCTAAGTAATAGGATTTGTAATTTGAAATGATATATCTCTTAAACTGATGGAAAGTGGCTTTATTCATCATCCAAATGTGTGCATTTTATAAATTGTTCAGGTGTGAAGGACTGTCTGAAGTGTCCGGCAGGTTTCTACTGCCCGGAGGGCACAAGTGATCCTTTGCCTTGTCAGCCAGGCACTTTTAACCCATTGGAGGGGCAGGATGCATTGACAGACTGTAGGTTGTGTTACCCGGGCAAGGCCTGTACACAGGTATCCCTGAAGGTTCCAGATGTTGAATGTATGCCAGGGTAAGTACTTTAGTGAGCTCCTTAGAATTTTTATTTGTGTTTTAAGGCTTGTAAACATATTTCAGTTGTAAAATGCAGATGAAACTAATTTTTCTTTATTTCAGCTTTGTATGCCCACCTGGCTCAGCACGACCCAATGACCCTGCCAACTCTTGTCCACCTGGAACCTTGAGCAACAGGACAGATCTGACTGACCGCTCTCAGTGCCAGCTATGTCCAGCACGCTATGCCTGTCTGCGAGGTGCCAGTCTACACTCTGGGCTAATGCATTTTATAATAGCCACGATCCAATTTTTTTTTTAATCTGACATGTATCTGTAATGTATTCTGATTATACTGCTCACTCTCCAACACAGGCACTGGTGGCATCCAGAGACCTCCACTCTCCTGCTTTGCTGGCCATTACTGCCCGGTTGGCACCATGTTCCCCACCCAACACAAGTGTCCAGCAGGCACCTGGAATGATCACAGTGGGCTGGAGTCTGAGAGCGAGTGCCGGCCATGCCCACGAGGCTGGTACTGTCTGGCTGGTGTAGGCGTTCCTTCTGGAAGGTGCAGCTCGGGATACTATTGCCCAGAAGGTAGCACGTGGCTCACAATCCTTATTAAAGGCTTATTTTTTTCCTTTACTCACATCAAAATGAAATTAACTTGTAGCAAATATACACCAATACAATAAACTCCACTGATTTCTTTATTGACTTGAACTGAAACAATACTATGAAATTCTTCTTATTAGGAACAATGTATGGCACCCAGTTTCCTTGCCCTAGAGGCACATACAGCATAAAAATGGGAAATGGTGGAAAAGAGGATTGTGTGGTATGTCCTGAAGGGTATTACTGCCAGGAGGGTTCATCCAAACCCATACCTTGCCCGCCGTAAGTAAAGTTAAAGCCCTAGTAACCTTATTGTATATATTATGACTGAAGTGGGCTGGGAGATGAATTTGGTTGTCTTTGTGTATAGAACAACATTTCGCCAGTTTAAAGGAGGCCAAAGGCCAGAGGACTGTGTTGTGTGTCCGGCTGGCTACTTCTGTCCCCACTCAGCCACAGTCCACCCCAGAGTATGTGGGACAGGCAGTTACTCTGTAAGCACAGTCTTTAAAGTACATATATATTTTGTGGGCTGGTAAATACACTTACTGTGGCTTAGTCAAAATGTTACATGTTACTGCTATTTACTTTATGCACCTCAATTTGCCATTCTACACTCTCAGGACGAGGGTTCAGAGGAGTGCCTTCCATGTTTACCTGGTCACTACTGTAGTGATGAGACCACTAGTGAGGAGGCCATGCTCAGAGTGATGGTGTGTCCACCTGGTTTCCTGTGCTCTAAAGGCTTGGATCGGGATCCCCAGCGCTCAGCCGTTCTTTGCCCTATAGGCTTCTATTGCCCTGGGGGTGGTGTTGTAAGTGATCACCCAAGTGCAACGCAAAAACATAAATAAATGAATAATAAAAAATCAGTACCGTCCAAAAATATTGGCACCCTTTCAAAAATGGTTGTACGAAATACAGATTATAAACAATCATTTAAATTCTCCTCTCAACTAATAGAGAAACAATTTATCTTTGCTTAACAAATATCATATAAATGCATTTATTTAAAAGGGAATATTTTGAATAAATGCAAAAAGTTGTCATTCTTGAAAAACATACCTTTAATTTCCTCCCAGTCCCCAGGAGCTCTCCCCTTTCTTGTCTTGTATCCCCAGGGTATAAATCTGAGGTTACATGCATGTAAAATCCCTGTTATCTATTACTTTGGGACAAACCAAAAGAAGGCACAAAAGATATATACAGTATATTTCTTGAACTGCACAGTTTAAATCTATCTATGTTTGTATTTGAGCCCAAAATAGAACTTCTTGTAATAATAATAAAATATAAAATGTGTGTTATTTTTATATATTACTTTTTTTTTTTTTATTTCATGAAGGGTGTCGATAATTCTGGAGGGCATTGTATGTTTCATCAGTCATTGCATTCTCTACATTTCTGCTTTGTGCAGAATCCAAATCCCATACCATGTCCCAATGGCACCTACAGTCGGAAACCAGGACTGCGAGACCCTTCAGACTGCACTGTGTGTCCGGTGGGAATGTACTGCTTCTCTCAGCAACCCCAGGAACATCCAATTACTGAACCAGTGAGTCTTTTTTCTCCTTTTTCTCTTTCTTGTAACAAGATTTACTATTAAAGAAGCAGTTCTAATATTTTGATCCCTCTTCAGTTGCAATTACTATGCAACATTGACAAGCCTCCTCTTTTCCCCCAATTAACCCCACCATCCATGTTAGGTATGCCATTTGAGCTGCCTTTTAAAAAAGTCTCCAGTAGCCACTTTTTTCAATCATCATGCCATTGTGTTCAAAAACCTTCGCTGCCATTAAACAAGCTTATGTAATCTGTGAGAAGGGCATTGAATCATAGAAAGATGCTACATATTATTTACTTGATGTTATTTTGGTTATTTTCACAGCTCAATGTCTCGACAGAAATGAGTGTCCTTTAATTCCCAAGAACTCAGCTCGACTTTATAAAGAATGTTGTGTTTCTGCCCTCAACAAAACTTAAGAGCAACAAATCTTTGGCATTGATCTGTTATCTTTCTTGCATCTGTAGAATTTTGCGTAGAAATAGAGCGTTTATATGCAAGGCCATGAAGCATTGATTTTCTCTGTGAATAAATGGTTTAATAACTGCACATTCATGAGTGCTTTGCATGCACTAAGATTATATTGTCAAGTTAATGAACTTAATTTATCATATGCAATAGAAATGTACGTTTGCAATGTTCTGACAGTCCATAGATCATTTACACAAGATATTTTTATTTTTACTTTAGCTGAGAAAGCATCAAAATGAAGCGCTGAAGCTCTAATGAATGACACTGCAGGCAGTGTGAAATAAATGAATGTACTGAAGGCCATGTGAATTGAAAAGCCTGAAGTGCACAGTAAATAACATTAACTTCTGGAAATATGAATCTTTTGTTGCATGGTTGCTGAGATGTTTTTCTGTGCACATACCATGTGCATTTAGGGAAAATAAATTAAACACACAGCCAACAAAAATGCGGAAAAAAAGTAAAATATAATGGAGTTTTTATTACTGCCATGGTAAACACTGAATTTAAAAATCTCAGTTGGTTTCTCAAATTTCTCATTTATACCCTGCTGATAAACAGCATGGGACTTAAATAAGGCCAGCCCCCTCCTTTGTATAAATGATGGAACACTTCTTTTATTTAAAGTCAGAAATAATGAAAATAATACATAATGCAATTTATGTTTCTGTTACATTTTTCATGGACTTCTCTGGAGTTGCTCTGTTCTGGCAGGGCGGAGCTAATTTTATTGGCCCAGAAAAATGGAAACAGAAGTCATGATATGAAGAAGCTAGCCAGATAAATTACATGACAACATTGTGAATCATAGCATTTCCTAAGTACCTCTGAAATATTATTATATGATATGAAAAAGTAAACTACAGGCAGATCTAGGAACATGTTTAAGATTTACTAACTGTAACTTACTTACAGTATATGGCTTGACCCTGTTAAATCATTTTGCTTTTAGACTGGAGGCTGTCCTGATGGATATTACTGCCCTTTGGGAACAGGACATCCTCTTTCATTCCCATGTAAATCAGGATTCTTCAGGAATGAATCTCATGGACATGGTGGAGGTGCCTGTGTGAAATGCCCAGCAAGATATTATTGTACGAGTGTTGCGACACACACACCATCAGTCTGCCCAGAGGTAAAACTTTAAAAGCACAGTTTGAGTCATGGTTTAAACGTATGAAATGCATTGGGATGAAGAAACCTCTGAATCTGCTTTATATCAGGGCTTTTTCTGTCCTGAGGGAAGTTCTGCTCCAGAGCCATGTGAGGAAGGCACTTATAGCTCTCGGCCAGGTTTACGTGAGGCGGCAGAGTGCACACTTTGCGATGGGGGCAAATACTGCACTGGCGTTGCCAAGATAAAACCTTCAGGAAACTGTGAGGGAGGATTCTACTGTAGACAACAATCTATTAGTGCTGTAAGAGCTGTTTGTGAATCTGGACATTTATTCAGTGATCAGGTTATCACACTTATCAAGATCAGGTGCACAGACATGTTTTTTTATTTATTTATCCCAACACAGACTCCTTTTGATGGACTGACTGGAGGCCTTTGTCCAGCTGGCAGTTTCTGTTCTCCAGGCTCAGCTCACCCACAGCCCTGTCCTTCAGGCACATTCAGCAACAGCACTGGCCTAAAACATGTCCAGCAGTGTATCAAGTGTCCTGCAGGGTACAACATATTGTAATTTCTTTCACAAAGCATGACCTTAGAATTGTAAGGTTCTATATAGTATTTTAGTTGAAAATGAGTTAACCAGACCATCATGAAGGTCAGATTCAGGGGAATTTAGAAGACATGCTCCAAAAGTGTGTAGCGTATTAAAAGTCCTTTAAATAATTAATAATATAAGACCATTTATTAGTCACTTATTGAAACGGAGGGATTGCTAAATAAGAAACAGTCAAATATTAACATATAAAAGTAAACAATATTTGATTTTACATAATAATTTATAAGGTTTTGTCTGTGTTTGGCTAGTGTTCAAAAATTCACTTTCTAAATGTCAGAATTTTCATAATATCAGTTTGAAGCAACAAACTGAAGCCCTTGTTGAACTGTAAACTTTACATAATAATAATAATAATAATAATAATAATAATAATAATAATAAGAAGAAGAAGAAGAAGAGGAAGAAGAAGAAGAAGAAGAGGAAGAAGAATCAAAATGATGCCTAAACTATAGAGAACCTTTTAATATTATGGACATGAAATAAAAAATCACTTTGTTTGCTAAATGAATGCATTGACAAATAATATGGATATATTATATATATATATATTGACATTTTGTCTTGTTAGTTATTACTGTTTAGGTTTAGGCTCCAACTCTCCAACTGGCCTATGTGCTGCGGGATATTACTGCAGTGGTGGTTCTGCATCTCCTGTTCAGCATCAAGTCGATGAAGGCCACTACTCTGTTGAGGGAGCTGTGAAGCCTGAGCCCTGCTCTTTGGGCACTTTTCAACCGGTAAGTCAAATCCTTTGCAGAATACTAATTAGAAACCAAGCACTTTGTTTTTGACTCTCATTTCTCGTTATCTGACTTAGGAAAGAGGACAAAGTTCATGCGTTCAGTGCAAGCCAGGTAGATCGTGTAACCTGACAGGCCTGTCCCATCAGCCTCTTTGCCCTCCAGGACACTACTGTACAGCTGGAACATCAACTGCACATCCATGTCCCCCAGTCAGTGTTTATAGTCACTTTTAATTGACTTAAGATTACATAACTGACTTATAACTTTTCCTTATACTGCTATGTATACATTCCTCTCCTTACAAAGGGAACCTACTTGGCAAATCAAGGAGCAGAAAAAGTGCAGCACTGTGGTCCATGTGATGCTGGTCAGTACTGTCAAGCTCCTGGTCTATCAAGCCCTCAGGGTCCATGTGAGCCTGGGTTCTACTGCAGCGGAGGAGCCAACACTGCCACTCCTGTAACTATAGCATATATTACACAATATAATCACTGGAGTACTTATAATTGCCTACACACAATGTCTAGGCTTTGAAGTAGTTTATGCCAGCAAGAAAACAATTTAAAACTAGAACTGTTTGACTTTACACTATACAGTTGTAATAATGTCACTCAGTGTCATGTAACAGGATTTTAGACAGATGCAAATGCAGTTAAAGTTTTTATTAAAGAGACAGGCAGACAAATCCAAAATGTAGGGCAATGTCACTGTCACAAAACAGGCGAGGGGTCAGGCGATCGGCAAACAGGCTAAGCAGGGCTTAGACGAGAATCGTGAAATGCGAGGACAAAACAGGAACAAAACCATGAAACACAGAACAAGGATCAAAGGGTCTGTACGGTACGGGTCTGGTGATAAACACACAGAAGCACACAATACTTCGCAAACTGACAATGAAACATGAAGGTTTTAAATACACACATAATCTAAGGATAAAACACAGAGCAGTTGAGACATTAGGAACAACCAATAACATAACAAGTGTGGAGACAGGACAGAAACCAAAACAAAACACGTGTCAAAAGTTAACACAGTAATGACAACCTGGAAGCATGCACTGTCATGTTTCAATCAGTTCATGCGCACTGAATGCTCCGGCACTCAGTGCGAGGGGGAATCCATGACACTCAGAAAAGGACAGGTTCCCTTTTGAGACTCTCAAGATGTCGTCTCAGGGAGTTTTACCGGCTTACTCTTTATGAGATCTAATATATCAATATGAATATATTCCTGAAAAGCTGCTTTATGACAATGTCTATTGTTAAATGTACTTTTTCAGTGAGGAATCACTATATCTACCGCATCTGTAGCATATCAGCAAGACATTGCATTGTGCTTTTATTTAAATTTTACACAACGTCCCAACTTCTTTGGAATTGGAGTAAAAGACTCACAGTAATGTGGCTTGCTAATTTTATTGACCTACTTTCTGAATGTCCCTGCTCACCCCCTCACATATATGTGTTGATTGACTGTGCATAAAATGTGTGATTTCGTAAATCAAGGCCAGATAGACGCCCTTTGGCAATGACACATACAGTATGAGTGATTACACCCACCATGCACAGATAAACAAAACAAAATCTGTTTGGGTATCATTTTGTTTTTACTGACAGAGCAGGATGAGGAAAAGAAAGCCATCAGGAATATGCACAGACAAATGAGAATAAATTAAGAAATAAATTGGGTTTATACATTCCGAATGAGCTCTACCAGAATGTTTATTTCATCAGGTGAACTTCAGGTCTGGAGATGTTTGCCCTGCGGGATATTACTGCCCTAAAGGCACCAGACACCCACATCAGTACCCGTGTCCTGCTGGAACATGGAGCAGTGTGTTTGGAGCTCAGACCCTGTCCTCCTGCTCACCTTGCCCTGCAGGGTTTTTCTGTAACAAGACTGGACTCACTCAGCCCACTGGAGTGTGTGCTGCAGGTACAGCTCTGATAAAGTGAATACAGGGGTTGGGTAAATCATAGCTAATATTCACAGATCTGCCATAACATTAAAATCACCTGCCTAATATTGTGTAGGTCCTCCTTGTACTGCCAAAAATGGCTCTGACCCACCTAGCCATGGACTCCACAAGACACCTGAAAATGTATTGTGGTGTCTGTCTATGCAGCATGATTCGATGCACCGTGTGTTCTGATACTTTTCTTTCCTATCCAGCATTAACTTTTTCAGCTATTTGTACTACAGTAGCTCTTATGTGGGATTGGACCAGACTGGCTAGCCTTCACTCCCCATGCACATCAATGAGCCTTTGGCACCCAGTTCACTATTTGTCCTTCCTTAGACCATTTTTGGTAGGTACTAACCACTGCATACTGGGAACACCCCACAAGACCTGTTTTGGAGATGCTCTGACATAGTCGTCCAGACATCACCATTTGGCACTTCTCAAAGTTATCTTTACGCTTGCCCATTTCCCCTGCTTCCAACACATCAGCTTCGAGAATTGACTGTTCACTTGCTGCCTAATATATACCATTCCTTGATAATTCATTGTAATGAGATAATGACTGTTATTTACTTCACCTGTCAGTGGGTTTTAATGTATTGGCTGATTGGTGCAACAATATCATAACAAATGATCTATACTGAAAAAATAGAGCATGTGGTTGGTCAGATTATTACTTATAGTGTACGTAACAATAATACAATTCTTCACAAAACATGATTTTATTGCTTATATTAAACTTAATTTAAACAGGTTTCTAATGAGTAGACTGAAATGTGTAAAGTGAGTGCAATCAATACATGTAGTACTAACATAAACCAATTACAGTATGAAATCTTGTGAGGATGTTGGCACTGAAGGGAAGTGATAGAATAGCGCAGCAGTAATGTGGCTATTGCTGAATGCCATCAACCTGGGTTTGATCCTCAGCTTTGAGTATACACAGTCAAATTGTGTTGGATGTAATAAATCAAACTGTGCACAGTTGAATTTAATGAATTCAGTGAGCTTTCTCCCCACAGTGCAGTTTAGTTCATTATTAAGAGTAACAAATGAAGATATGATCATTGTCCTCTTCCAACAAAGTTTCTAATGTAGCATATCATGTTTTCGGGCACAATGACAGTGAGTCACTGGAAGAGTTTCAGTTATGAGCTGTAAGTGTTAGTCCTCATATCACATGTAAAAGATCTTTTTTGAATCTGGATAGTGTCTATTTTTTTCTCAAGATGACTGTGAACTGTGCTGGAAGGAAATAAAGTAACGTGTGGAAAGCTAGTTTGCTATTTAAGTGCATAAACACAGACTAAGTACTGAATGAGTTTATGATCATTATTGTCTTCTAACACTGCACTTTCTTTTGCTTCGTTTTGTCAGTGTTTACACATAACTACGTGTTCTTGATTCAGCAAAGATAGTCTGTCATATGCAGGGTTTGGGAGGGTTACTTTAAAAATATATTCCGTTACAGTTACAAATTACTTCATAAAAAATTTAATCAGTAATGTAATCGAAGTATCACGATATGAAAGTAATGTCATTTGATTATTTTTGGATTACTTCAAGGTCACTTATGTAAATAAAGTCAAGAGAAAAGCAATATGATCTAAAATACTTTGATTTAGAGCTTATTTTAGAGCTTAAAAACATGTAAAATGTTTGGATTTGTTTTAACAAAATAAATAAATTTGTTGCTCATGCGAATCACAACTGGCAAGAGAGAACCAGAACTATAATCACACAGCAATCTATATTGTGTTATGTCAAAAGATTTATTTCTTTGGTTTTAAACTAAAACATTTTTTTATCCTGATACTATTCCCATTTATCTTAACAAAATGTGCCCATAATCTGATTGCTTTGTTTTTTGACGTAAATGTAATGAATAACAGTTACCAGTTTTTTTGTAACTTGATTATGTAACTAAGTTACATGTATTCTGTTACTCCCCAAGTCATATGTCATATGTGCATGCTAACTAATCTACCTAGTAAAAATTGTTCTACTTTCAACCAGATCATGGCTCAGCTAATGTATGTAGTGCAGCAGGTAGTGGGAGTTGGATGCATGCGCTATACTGTAGTTTTGACATCAAAGTGCTTCACACCACTGTGAAGCACATTGCATTTAAAATACATGCAAAATGAAAAATAAAATGGTTTTGTGAAAGTCAATAGAGGAGAAGGGTTTTATTGTATTGTTTGTATGCTGAGATACACTATATGGCCAAAAGTACATATAAAAAAGCTGACTGCACCCCAGGCCTCTTCGCCCAACATCACTGCCTGACCGCAGTAATGCTTCTGTGACTGAGGTTATTATAACATCAAAGAAGGACTAAATCTGGAATGGAATTTACAAGAAGCATATATAAGTGTGATGGTCAGGTGTATATAAACTTTTGGCCACATAGTGTATCAAATCTGCTTGTCTCAGGCTCCCTGGTTAGTGATTTGTCCACTATATTTCCCCATACAGGATTCTTTTGTATTAGTGGTGCTAAGTCTTCCTCGCCTGAAGATGGGGTTACTGGAAACCGATGCCCAGCAGGATATTACTGCCCACAAGGGTGCACTTCACCTCAACACTGCCCTGATGGTACATACTCCAACACTTCAGGTATGCACAGTTTTTAATTTAAACACACACTACTACATTAGGTGTTGAATGGTGACTGCTTTTTACTGAACTTTCATTTATGTTAGTAAATAGCATTAGTCTGGTCTAGCATCATTAGTTTAGGAATGAATGGAATGATTAGAATTTAGCTTCTACCCCTGCTGTTATTTAATCTACAGTATCTACATATTTTGTATATTTTTAATGTAATTGAGTATAAGAACACACAGGAAATATGGTAATAAGTGAAAAAAAAACTGTGGATAATACAATAAATTCTGACTCCCACACATTGTAAAATATATGAATTCATCCTAATGATTGTCATGGAATTTTATTGCACTCATTTTTTCATACCCCCCAGTGCTACCACTGTGCATCTTCATTAGGTGCAAATAACACATCTTGTGTTTTTTATCACAATTGTATGATCTCTCCAGTTTATTCTGTCACTATGTTATTTTTTGGTAATCTCTGTAACAGCTTATTATTATTATTATTATTATTATTATTATTATTATTATTATTATTATTATTATTAAGATGTGTGCTGTATGTACAGGTGCTGCCGAGTGCAGTGACTGTCCTCCTGGATGGCTCTGTCTGGAAGGCGAGGAGGCCCAGATGTGTCCAGAAGGACACTACTGTCTGGGGGGCACTGTGGAGGATGTCCTCCCATGCCCTCCAGGCACATACAACCCCAAAGCAGGACAGAGACAAGTAGAGCAGTGTTCACTGTGCTCAGCTGGTGAGAACAGTGCCCCTGCTATGCTTACTTCTTTGGCAGTGTTAATTGCATTCATCGGGTATTGTATTTATCACACCCACCTATCATTTTAAGGAATGTACTGTGAGGAATGGGGACTAGTGGAACCAACTGGTCCCTGCCAGTCAGGGTATTTTTGTCTAGCAGGTATGCCAAGTTAGTTTCATCTGTCTCTTTATAAAAGCTTGTATTTCCCCACATCATTCTATTAGAATCTCCTCAATGATTGCATTATGAGGAGGAGGTTATACACTAGTCAAGTCTTCATATATGACCCTCACTCTTCCAGGCATAAATTTTAGGAACCCTGATGGGAACTTTAGCACAGGGGTAGGGGGAGCATGTCCTCCAGGCCATTACTGTCCTGAAGGCACCAGCCAACCTCTTCCCTGCCCACTCGGGACCTTTTCAAGCAGGTAAAACTCACAACCCTCAAAATGTTTAATCAAAAAGTGAGAGGGTAACTAACCGTCTTTCTGCTTACAGCCTTTATATCACAGAGAGCTCAGGCTGCAGTCTGTGTCCACCGGGGCAGTTCTGTGGATCTGTTGGCCTAAGCAGGCCGTCTGGACCATGCCATGAGGGATTCTTTTGTCCTGATGGTGCCATTTCCTCCACAGGTATGAGCCTATAAATCACTTGTGATAATATCTTTCAGCAAGCATATTGATCTCATTAGTGTTACTAATGAAATAAGACTTGCTAATGTGGCAAATAACATGTGTGCAGGAGCTGGCACAGAGGGTGGGCTCTGTCCCCAAGCACACTACTGCCCACAAGGCAGTGTCATGCCTCTTCCCTGTCCAGCCGGTACCTACAATAACCTTACCGGCCAAATTAAATGTAACCTCTGCCATGCTGGATACTACTGCCCAGAGAGCACCAGCAACTACACAAAGTTTCCATGCCCTCCTGGATTCTACTGCCCTGATGGTAAGAAATGCAGTGAACTGTTTTTTGTTTTGTTTTGTTTTGTTTTTTAGCTCTTTCCCTTGTTTATCATGCAAAGGTGCTCAGTGGCATAATGCAATGAAAATTTTATACAGGTACAAGGCATGCAACACAGTTCCCATGCCCAAGAGGCTACTATAACCCTGAACCTATGACCCAGAGCCTGGACAGCTGCCTTCCATGCCTACCAGGCCACTACTGTGAGAAGGAAAGACTGACAGCCATGTCTGGGAAATGCAAAGCTGGTTAGTTGCTCAGTTAAAATATACAGCATGCAGTATTTTCAGAGGTCTAGTGACGTAATTTTGGGGTTCAATATACACTCATTGAAAACTTTTTTAGGAAACTCTGTATACCTAATCATTCATGCAATGATCTAATCAGCCAATCTAGTGGCAGCAGTGCAATGCCTAAAATAATGCGGGTACTTGCCAGCAGTTTGGGTAATGTTCACATAAATGTGATCTCAGTGATTTTGACCATGGCATGATTGTTGCTGCCTGATGGGTTGGTTTGAGTATTTGTATAACTGCTGATCTCCTAGGATTTTGACACACAACACAAAACCTCCTGTAAGTGGATGTTCTGCGGACAGAAAACCCTTGTTGATGAGAAAGGTCAACTAAGAATGGACAGACTGGTTCAAGCTGGCAGAAAGGCTACAGTAACTCAGATAACCACTTTGAACAATTGTGGTGAGCAGAAAAGCATCTCAGAATCCACAACCTGTCGAACCATGATCTACAACAAAAGACTACATTTGGGTTCCACTTCTGTCAGCCAATAACAGAAATCTGAGGCTACAGCCTCACCACCACTGGACATTTGAAGACTGGAAAAATGTAGCCTGGTCTGATTAATCAATTTCTGCTCAAGCACATAGATGGAAGTGTCAGAATTTGGTGCCAATAGCATGACTCCATGGACCCAATCTGACTTGTGTCAACATTCCAGGCTGGAGGTGGTGTAATGGTGTAATACCAACTAATCATCACAGTCTAGTTGAGTATTGTTGCTGACCATATGTATCCCTTCATGGCCACAATTTATTGCCTACTTCCAGCATGATAATACACCATGTCACTAAGCAAAAGTTGTTTCATGAACATGACAATGAGATCAATGTCCTTCAGTGACCTTCCCAGTGATTGGATCTGAACCCAGTAGAACGCTTTTGGGATGTGGTAGAACGGGAGATTCACAGAATGAAAAATCTGCAGTAATTGCATGATGCAATCATGGACCAGAATGTCAAAGGAATGTTTCTAACATTTTGTGGAATCCATTTTGGGAGCACAGGCAGGCCCTACCTAGTATTAGCATACAGTGTTGTTCCAACTAACATGCTCAGTAAATGTAGTGCAGGGGTGTCCAATCTTAGCTGCAAAGCACGGTGTGGGTGCAGGTTTTCCTTCCAATCAAACAGGAGCCACACCTGATTCCACCTGTTTAATTAGTTGAGTTTGGCAATCAATAGACTCAGGCATGGCTTCTACTTTGGTTGGAATGAAAACCTGCACACACAAAAGCCCTATCTGGGTAAGATTGGATACCCTTTGTTTAGTGTATTTCAATGAAGAACTGTGCTCATGAGATGAGCATGAGCAAATTCCACAGACAGTTTTGCTATTTATCAGTTTCATCTTTGATGTGTCTCTGAGATCAAAATCACGCCTGGTTGGAGTGTGTGTAAATTTGTGCCTAACATTTAAAGAATGAAAAACTGATTGATTTGCTGTATAATCTACCCAATATCAATGTCATCAACAATTAATAGCAAAAATAGGAAGCAGAGTAATATAAATAATAACAGTAATAATACAAAATGATGAGCTATTAGTGCATGAATGAGCCTCATGTCAAAATATATGTAATGGTGTTTAGTTTCACTCTGAAAATGTGAACCAGTTTATTCGCTCATTAGTTCCTCACCTTATAAATGCATGCAAGTGGAACCAAGAACCACACGCCCAGACTATTCACATGGATATCATCACACATTTTCTGAGGCTATAAAATAATTTCATTTCAACACTAGAATGCACCATATATGTTCTAGTTTTTATATTTTTCTCACTCTCACTCTCCAATTTTACCCTTCAGGTGATTTTAACATTAATGATATTAAAACAAAACAAACACAATTTGTTGTATACATTTGATATATAGATAGAGACTAGTGGGTGGTGAAGCCAAAGGCTATTCATCATTTGCATGTCACAAGACATGTTTCATGAATCGAAGATCGTTCTATTGTATCTGCTCAGACCTACACTTGTTTCTACACAACTTTGATGAATAATTTCTCTCTCTCTCTCTCTCTCTCTCTTCCAGGCTGGTTTTGTGTCTCTGCAGCCTGGAACCCTCAACCCTTTGATCTGGACAACTACACAAGTGCTAACTGTCTGTGTCCAGCCTCCTCCACTGGGGGACGATGTCAGGCAGGGTACTTCTGCCCAGCAGGCAGCTCTGAGCCTATACCTTGCCTTCCTGGAGCCTTCTGCAATGCCATAGGTATATTTGAATATATATTTTTAGCTTCTATACAAAAATTGAAGAGAAGTTATATAAGATAAGTAGCTTTGCTACTTATGTGGCGTAAGAGGATTGACATGTATGTAATTAGCTGTGCTCTTAATGGTTGAGACATATTGATACATTCCTGTCTACATTTAATTTGAAAAGGAGGATCTCTTGTAGGACACATTGGCAAAAAAAAATTTATTTGATTTTTTATTCTTGAGGCACAATCCATGATTCTGCATATACAGTTGCATCTCAAAAATTTGTAAAAGTTTTTTAAAGTAATTTTTTCCCATAATTTAATAATTAAAAAAAAAAACATCCTAAAAAAATAAACTTTAATTTATTCTAGATTCATTACACAAGTGAAATAAATGAAATATTTCAAGCCTTTTCTTGTTTTAATCTTGATGATTATGGCTTACAGCTTATGGAAATCAAAAATCCAGTACCTCAAAATATTAGAATAAAGAATTTATAATACAGAAATGTTAGCCTTCTGAAACATATGTTAATTTATGCACTCAATACTTGGTTGGAGTTCCTTTTGCATGAATAACTGCATCAATGTGGCGTGGCATGGAGGCAATCAGCCTGTGGCACTGCTAAGGAGTTATGGAAGCCCAGATTGCTTTGATAGCGGCCTTCAGCTCGTCTGTATTGTTGGGTCTGGTATCTCTCAGAATCTCTATGGGTTCAAGTCAGGCAAGTTGGCTGGCCAATCAAGCACAGTATTACCATGGTCAGCAAACCAGTTACTAGTAGTTCTGGCACTGTGGGCAGGTGCCAAGTCCTGCTGGAAAAGGAAATCAACATCTCCATAAAGCTTCTCAGCAGATGGAAGCATGAAGTGCTCTAAAATCACCTGATAGACACTGCATTGAATCTCGACTTGAGAAAACACAGTGGACTGAAACCAGCAGATGACATGGCACCCCAAATCATCACTGACTGTGGAGACTTCACACTGGACTTCAAGCAACTTGGATTCTATGCCTCTCCACTCTTCCTCCAGACTCTGGGACCTTGATTTCCAAATGAAAAGCAACATTTACCTTCATCTTCCCCATGATTGTGGTTGTGTGTACTGAACCAGACTGAGAGATTAAAGGGTCCGGAAACCTTTGCAAGTGTTTTGAGTTATTTATCTGATTAGAGCTCTTATCAAGTCAATATTTCTGTATTATAAATTCTTTATTCTAATATTCTGAGATACTGGATGTTTGATTAAAACAAAAAAAATATTAAACAAAAAAAGATTAAAACAAAAAAATATTTCACTTTATGTGTAATGAATCCAGAATAAATGAAAGTTCCACATTTTGAATTAAATTATGGAAAAAAATTACTTATCCACAATATTCACATTTTTTTAGATGCACCTGTACAGCAGATTGAATAATTGCTTTCTTTTCCCTTGGTAGTTGTAGCAGTTGTGAGACACATGCTTGACTAAAACTGAATAAAAATTATGTTTATGGAGCAGATTTGTTTTGTTCCAAAAGCTAAACACTCTTTTAGTTAACAGTAATATTTTTTTGTTTAAAAATTGTTTTCTCTAACAGGTCTGGCTTTGCCAAGTGGTCCCTGTGCTGCAGGTTATTATTGCACTGGGGAAGCAACTCAGTCTAAACCAACAGATGGCATCACTGGCGATATTTGTCCTCCTGGCTCCTATTGTGGTAACTACTGCTTACTGGTCAACCAAATGTATCTATATATGACAAGAAATCAGATTAGTCATTATTCTGTTCTGCTTAATCAGCTGAAGGCTCTAGCAAGCCAGAGCCGTGTCCAGTGGGAACATTCTCTGCAGTAACAGGTCTGAAGCATCGATCTCAGTGTCAGTCATGCAAAGCCGGTCACTACTGCAGCATGAGAGGCCTTAGAGCTCCTACTGCGCCCTGCAGTCAGGGTAAATATAGCAGAGTACTCTCTGTATCACACAGCACTGAAAGTAAAGTCTTGTTCATATGGGATTAAATCACTGGTTTTCCCAGTAATTACTTTTGACATCAGTAATTATTATCACCATTGATGTTTCATTTAGAATGGATTACTATCTTGGGGGAACGTGTACTGGATTTTAATAATGCTAATGCCTATGCAGCTAATTAGACAAGTTGATTAATGTGTGAGCACATACTGAATGAGGAAAGATTTGTATACTTGCCCAGAACTCTATGAACATCCCTCAAACTGAGCTCAGGACTGGATGCCTCTATTTTACACACATGGTCTATAAATCTCATAAAAATAGAACAGAATTCAAGTTCTGTCTATTAATAGAACCTCACAATTCTCATGTTTTTAGGCTATATCTATCTGTCCTTGTCCTCTGTATGACAGGTTATTGGTGTCCCCCTGGTCAGACTGACGACCTAGCTCTACCTTGTCCGCTCGGTCATCAATGTCCCCTAGGAAGCCCTGCCCCAGTTCTCTGCCCCTCTGGGACTTACCAGGACAAGCAGAAGCAGGCCAACTGCACAGCCTGTGAAGAGGGCAAGATATAGTTATAAACATCTTGTCAAAAAACAGTAAATTAAGTGCTTAACACGAGCTGCAATTTCATTTCATTTATTCATTTATTGTCACTATATTCTTTTCTCTCTGTCAGGTTTTTACTGTGACGAGAGCATCGGCATCAATAATATATCTGTCCTGCAGTCATGTCCTAAAGGATATTACTGCCCTAAAGGAACCCGCTATGCTACTCAGTTTCCTTGTACCATTGGAAGCTACAACCCAAAAGAGGGCATGGTCAGCCTAAACAGCTGCATTCTGTGTCCAGTAGGGCACTTTTGCCCATTTGCAGGCTTAGCAGAGCCTGCAGGTAAAACTGCAGGGGCAGATATATAAGTCTGTTAATGCATTATAATAATGTACAGTTCATGGATTTACCTTATTAGCACATGTTTTTTGTTCAGATTGTGACTTAGAAATGAATCTGAATTGTAGGATTGTGCATGCCTGGGTACTGGTGCAGAGAGGGCTCCCACTCAGCCAGTCCATCTGCTGGATCCACAGGATCACTTTGTCCAGCCGGACACTACTGCCCTAAAGGTGATACAATAACATTTTCATCAGTCACAGTTATACATATAGTCACAATTAACATGCATTAGCAATAAACAGCATGAATTCATACATAGTAATTAGTCAACAGAAAAAGTAGATCAAGAGAACCCAATTAAACATATGAGACTTATATTTATTATATTATACTTGGTTATTTATCTATTGAAGAAAATAATCCAATATTACATATCGATGAGTGGCAAAAGTATATGAACCTCCAGGATTAGCAGTTAATTTAAAGGTGATATTCAATCAATGGGATGGTTGCAATGGGATGACATTGGTATGAGAGAGTGAGCACCCTGTTATTTTTTAAAGAACAGGAATCTATCAGAGTCTGATCTTCACAACACATGTTTGTGGAAGTGTCTCTTGGCAATGGACAAATGAGATTTCTGAGCACCTCAGAAAAAGAGTTGTTGATGCTCATCAGGCTAGAAAAGGTTACAATACCATCTCTAAAGAGTTTGGACTCCACCATTCCAGAGTCAGACAGATTTTGTACAAATGGAAGAAATTCAAGGCCATTGTTACCCTCCCCAGGAGTGGTTGACCAACAAAGATCCCTCCAAGGGCAAGACATGTAATAGTCCGCGAGGTTACAAAGGAACCCAGAGTAATTTCTAAGTAACTAAAGGCCTTTCTCACATTGGCCAATGTTCATGACTCCACTGAACACTGAACAACAATGGTATTCATGGCAGGGGTGCAAGGAGAAAGCCACTGCTATACAAAAAGAATATTGCTGAATCTGAAGTTTGCTAAAGATCATGCGGGCAAGCCAGAAGCCTATCAGAAAAATGTTTTGTGGACAGATAAGACCAGAATAGAACTTTTTGGTTTACTATAAATGAGAAGTGTTATGTTTGGAGAAAGGAAAACACTGCATTCCAGCATAAGAACCGTATCCCATCTGTGAAACTTGGTGGTGGTAGAATTATGGTTTGAGCCTGTTTTGCTGCATTTGGGGCATCATTTACCAACATTGATCGAACATTGAGTTCTGAATTATAGCAGTGTATTCTTAAGACAATGACCCTAAGCCCACAAGTCGCTCTATCAAAGGGCGGTTAAAGAAGAATAAAATTCATGTTTTGGAACGGCCAAGTCAAAGTCCTGGCCTTAATCCAATAGAACTGTTGTTGAAGGACCTGAAGCAATTAGTTCATGTTCGGAAGCCCACCAACATCCCAGAGTTGAAGCTGTTCTGTAGTGAGGAATGGGCTAAAAGTCCTCCAAGCCGGTGTGCAGGACTGATCAACCCTTACAGCAAACATTTAGTTGCAGTTATTGCTGCACAAGGGCGTTACACCAGATACTGAAAACAAAGATTCACATACTTTTTCCACTCACAGAAATGTAATATTGGATCATTTTCCTCAATAAATAAATGAGTTCTCTTTACACAGTTTTATGACTTGTATAAAAATCTGATATTGTTTTAGGTCATATTCATGCATAAATATAGAAAATTCTTAAGGGTTCACAAACTTTCATAGGATTTGAATGAATAGTTGACCCTCACCATCCTCTCTTTTCTCATTCTTGATGTTAATAAGCAGTGTTGGGTAGTTTACTCAAAAAAGTAATTCACTACAGATTACTAATTACTACTTTTAAAATTGTAATCTGATTACATTACTGATTACTGCATGTTAAAAGTAATCAGATTACTTTACTTTCTAGTTACTTTCAAAATCTATCAAACCTACAAAAATACACTACAAAGTGACACTCATAGTTCTTTCAATAATTTTACCGTGTGTCAATTTATGACATAATCAGGAAAAGTTGGATTTATCATGAAACCTGTCTCTGGTGTTATCACTGTTTGTAGGACTACCAGACTGATAAAATATAAAACTTTACTAACTAGGCTAGTTTGATGTCACTTGCCAAGGGGAGGCACAGCTAAGCTATCACTGTATGGGTTTAGCTGCTATAGTGCCATGCAAACTCTATATTTCCTTTGGCTCTGCTCATATCATGTTCTCATAAACTGGAACTCATATAGACATTTACATAAATTGTTTTCCTGCTCAGCATCAGAGGATCTTACTGTTTCAGTTTCAACTCATTTATTGGTTTTTAAAATACTGGCATAAATCCAAACTGAAAACTTGGAGAATTATTCAGGGTTAAAGAAAAAACATCTCCCAAATTTCAAATTGCATTTTACTTAATATTGTTTACTTATATGGCTTTCTTCTTGCCACTCTTCCATAAAGGCCAGATTTGTTATCTTAAGAAAAAAGCCATTTCTCAAAGATATCCATAAAAAGTCTCGTCTAAAGTTTGCCACAAGCCACCTGGGAGACACACCAAACGTTGAGAAATGGCTTTCTTCTTGCCACTCTTCCATAAAGGCCAGATTTGTGCAGTGTATGACTGGTTGTTGTCCTATGGACAGACTCTCCCACCTCAACTGTAGTTCTCTGCAGTTCATCCAGAGTGATCATGGGCCTCTTGGCTTCATCTCTGATCAGTCTTCTCCTTGTCTGAGCTGAAAGTTTAGAGGGACGGCCAGGTCTTGGTAGATTTGCAGTGGTCTGATACTCCTTCCATTTCAAAATGATCGCTTGCACAGTGCTCCTTGGGATGTTTAAAGCTTGGGAAATCTTTTTGTATCCAAATCCGGCTTTAAACTTCTCCACAACAGTATTACGGACCTGCCTGGTGTGTTCCCTGGTCTTCATGATGCTCTCTGCGCTTTCAACAGAACCCTGAGACTATCACAGAGCAGGTGCATTTATACAGAGACTTGATTACACACAGGTGGATTCTATTTATCACCATCAGTCATTTAGGACAACATTGGATCATTCAGAGATCCTCGCTGAACTTCTGGAGTGAGTTTGCTGCACTGAAAGTAAAGAGGCCGAATAATTTTGCACGCCCCACTTTTCAGTTTTTTATTTGCTAAAAAAGTTTAAAATATCCATTAGATTTCGTTCCACTTCACAATTGTGTCCCACTTGTTGGTGATTCTTCACAAAAAACTTAAATTTTATATCTTTATGTTTGAAGCCTGAAATGTGGCAAAAGGTTGAAAAGTTCAAGGGGGCCGAATACTTTCACAAGGCACTGTATATATATATTTTTCTTTACTAAATAAGAACACATTGTAACAGTATATATTTAAGCTTAGATTTTGTGGAGAGACCATCACACAAGTCCATGTGATTGAGGTGTTACTATAGAAACAATAATGTATTAGAACGAGCACATTAATATAAACCTGTGACTTGCAGCCAGAACTAATGTCAGAGCCATGCTGTTATAGAAAATTATTCTCCTTGTGACCAATCAGATTTAAGAATTTAACAGGTATAAATGGAGATAAACATGTTTTTCTTTATCGCACTGACACTGGTACTTGATAAACGATTAATGAATTTCGTGTTTAGTAAACCGTGCTGTCAATGTATTAAATGTGCAGATGGTTTGTAAACATGTAGCACAAGTCTTATTATATGATATGATAAAATAATCTGACATAGGTGTATATCATTAATGTAGTGCTATACTGTTATGTATAATGATTTTATAAAACATATTCTAGTACTTTTCTATTAGAATGATTGAACAATAATTCAATGTTTACCCCAAGCTGCTGTGGTTTTATATTTAATAATTAATTATTGGAAAATGCTAAGCTGTAGACAAATACCAGTAGGGTACTGGCTAATTCTAGAATCCTTTAAGGGTTTACTGCAACAGCTAATATCTTGGCAAGTAAAAAAATATCTCAAATATAATCTTGAATCTTCTTGAATTTATCGAATAGTATTCATTATTAGAACATTATAAAACAAGTATGATTATTAATCCTATTTGTTAACTTGACTAATTTCAAGCATAAATTCTTTTTGATTATTTTGCATATATTTAATTATTAGAAGGAAGCAACATTATCTGTCATTAGAACAAAATAATTGGAAGTTTGAAATTAATACAAAATGTCCAGAAATAGGGGGCTTCAGAGTGGTGGAACAGAAAACAGTTCGCCCCATCATTTGGTGATTTTGAGATCAAATCTGGATGATGCCATCCGTGGCTGGGAGTCAAAGAGAGATCAATTACAGTGACGCTAGCCAATCATGCGTGTCTGTGAGCTCACACATGCATAAGTGGGTGGATATCGCTTTCCTCCGAGTGTGTCATGCTGCTTCCTGATCAAATAGATGCGTTCGGCTGGCTTCACATGTCTTGGAGGAAGCATGTTAGCCTTCGCCCTCGCTGGTTGGTATTTATCACTGAAATAAAAAATATTTGTTCTGTAAGATACTCATAATGAGAAATCGCTTAGACGTATGGCTTAGATATAATTTTTTGCAGTTCTTTGATTTAAGGGGAGAACCTTTAAGACTCTTCTAAGTCAATAAGAGTGTGTTTCCATACCTCATAGGGTTCTAAGTATTGCTCCTTTGGGAAGAGAAGAACCCTAATCTATTGAAAGAACACTTCTAAGAGTTTAAACCTAAAACTGTGGTTCTGGGTTATATGGTGGTCATAACATGATTTTTTTCATGCTCTTATACATCTTACTATGAATTTATTTTTACATTAAAGGCACTACTAGTCCCTTGCCATGTCCATTAGGCACCTTGTCAAACAGCACAGGCCAGAGGAGTGAAGACGACTGCCAGCCGTGCCCTGGAGGATTCTACTGTGCTAGTACTGGCCTCTCTGTGCCATCTGGACTCTGCTCTGAAGGGTGTGTGCAAAAGTAAACCTATTAAACCATTCTAGTGCTTATGTAATGCTTAATCAGAAAAACATCCATTAAGGTAACCAATTAATTTGCATTTTTTCTTTCTGAAAGATTTTATTGCATTGAGAAAGCAACAACCCCCATGCCTACTGATGGAACCTCAGGAAACATGTGCCCATATGGTCATTACTGTCCGAATGGAACCGCTCAACCTCTGCCATGTGATCTGGGGACATTTATGTCTGCCACACAAGCCTCTCAGTGCTGGCCCTGCACGGTTGGCTGGTACTGTGTGGATGGGGCTCGCTTACTATGCCCACAAGGTTAGGGTGATTTTGTCAGTTTCTTGCACTCCTCATAAATGTCCATTAACAGTTTATGTGCTTAATGGATAGACTAGGATAAGTCCATTTGATTTGCTATAATGCTGAAGGAAGGCACCAGCGACATGACAAGACAAAGGACGCACATATAGCACAGTTATACACAATGCAACTGATACAAAAGTATAGACTGATAGTAGATATGGACATTTGTCCATCTTGTTCATGAACATGGTGTTATCATACAAGTGAAATGAATTCTGTTCTGTATCTAAGTACCTTCTGCACAGGATAAAGAACTGGGACCAAAAATACAATAAGAAAGCAAACAGTGCCACACTGTGTAGAAAATTGTATTTGACTTGGTTTCAGACTGGTGTCTGAGATCTGCTAATTTACCTGTAGGGTTTTACTGTCCAGAGGGAACGGCTTATGAGTGGATAGCTTGTCCACCAGGCACCTACAGCCTAGACTCTGGCCTGAGTGAGCTCTCCCAGTGCATGGAGTGTGATGGAGGACACTACTGCTCTTACCAGAATGCTA
Source organism: Ameiurus melas (assembly GCA_012411365.1). Classification (NCBI taxonomy): domain Eukaryota; kingdom Metazoa; phylum Chordata; class Actinopteri; order Siluriformes; family Ictaluridae; genus Ameiurus; species Ameiurus melas. Next base: position 16,060,479 of record CM022759.1, on the reverse strand, counting down.
CATCTGTCTCTGGACTGTGCTCTGCAGGATATTACTGCACACGTGGAAACACCTCACCGCAGCCACTCACCTTGTCCACAGGTACAATGAAAATCACAATGAAAATGAGTGATGCAGTTATATAAGTGTGATTAGTTGATTGCCTGTTTTAATTAAACAGAAAATCTAAGCTGCTTTTGCTAATTAAGCAAGTGCAGTTGTTTATGAATCGCTCATATTCTTTGATTAAAAATAAAATAAAAATAAAAAGGTATTAAAATATACAGCACCGAAGATTTTCTCGGGAGAAAATAATAACCATTTTTGGGCTATAAAATGCATTTTGTACAATGTGCAATATGTATTGGTCTTTCAGTTCCTATTATAAGGGTCGTGTCTTCAAGAGTTACTCAGAAACTAGATCAAAACTAAGGAGCTATTGTTTTCTTAGGAGATGGTGGACCTTGTCCTGCAGGTCATTTCTGTCTAGAAGGCACTACGGACCCCCAGCCTTGTCCAGCGGGGACGTTTAGTAATAGGACCAAATTAACTTCAGAGGTATGAGTTCAGTACAATCCTGAAACATAACCATTGAGTGATGATTACAACACATTTTGCTTTATGTTCTTATTGAATGATCACATTGTGTGTTTATAACCACTGTGTTTGCATCAACTGCATGCTCCAGTATGTGTACATTTACCAAAGTCTACTGGTATGCTGCGTGATTTATAACACTTTGGTATGTCCATGAGTATGAGAGAGTCCTGTTTTAGCAATATTATAGTAGAGTTGTAGTAGAGTTGTAAAGAGACACCTCTCTCCTGCAGGATGAGTGTGTTCCCTGTTCTCCTGGTCATTACTGTGACACACCTGGGCTGACTGCTCCCAAAGGGGAATGTTGGGAGGGTTTCTACTGCAGCAAAGGAGCTTTGCTGCCCAATTCTTTAATCAGGGACCACAGAGGAGGGCCATGTCTTGCAGGTCACTCAGGCTTACCTTATTCAGGTTGAATTGAACCTAACTTTCTTTCCTTCAAAACTCTGACTTCTAATATTTAAGATCTCTGTGTCATACCACAGGTTATTTTTGTCCTAGAGGGTCCAGTGTGCCTCAGTCCTGTCCACAAGGATCCATCAGCAACAATGAGGGCCAAGCCAGCTGCAGCCCTTGTCCCCGCGGGTACACAGAGACAATTCACAGAGTTAATATCCTAGCTGCCTTGGCTGAATAGAATAAAAAACAGGGATAGATCCAATAACATGGTTTAAAAATCTGGGACATACGGAACAAACAGCAACATAGAGGCAGCTTAGGTATTTGTGGGCAGATTTTCAAGTAGATTTAAAAATAATTATCCACAGACAATACACAGACAAACAAGCAACAATGAATGGTACAGAAGTGCACAGAAACCTTGGCAAGACTTCGCCAAGGTCTTTAACAGGCAGTTTAATTAGAGACAATAATAAGGGTGCAAACATTTCAGAACTCTGGTGATGGTGACCTCTAGTGGTCTGAAATAGATGTGTCAGCAGTGACTATTGTTGTACCCAACACTAGAGGCACAGCTCCATGCATGTATATAGAACACACACACACATACATATATATATATATATATATATATGTGTGTGTGTGTGTGTATATATATATATGTATATGTATAAATTGAAATTCCAAGAAAACTTGGGGGCAATTGAGAACCCAGACGGCATCACTATATATTCACAGTGTCTCCAATTCATTCTAAAGCTCATTTTCCTTTCATCGCCTACCCGTATCCTAATTAAATTGTATAACCCGAATTCCAAAAAATTTGGGATGCTGTGCAAAATATAAATAAATGTAAATAAAACAGAATGCAATAATTTGCAAATTTCATAAATGTTATTCACAATATAGTATAGAAAACATACCAAATGTTTAAACTGAGGAAATGTTCCATAAAAAAGGTAATTTTGCATTTGATTGCCACAATGCATCTCAAAAAAAGTTGGGACAGGGGCAACAGAAGGCTGGAAAAGTAAGTGTTACTTAAAAGAAACAGCTGGAGGTTAAGGCAACAGGTCAGTAATATGATTGGGTATAAAAAAAGAGCAAAAGTCTTTCAGAAGTAAAGATGTGTTTGTTCATAGCATATAGACAATATTCTGGAGAATTGAATTTCAGGATATTTTCTATTTTTCTCTTCCATATAGTTACTACTGTCTGGCCTATGGCTCTATCACTGAAGGCAGAGACTGCCCAGTAGGTCATTACTGTCCCACAGGCACATCCCTGAAAAACCAATATCCCTGTCCTGCAGGGACGATTAATCCCTATACAAGAATGGGCAGTGCAGTCGACTGTATACCATGCACACCAGGTACAATACTTCAAGCGTGATTAAATTTTCTCCCTAATTAAAAGAAATACTGCAACATAATCTCTATCTATTGCATCTGTAATGCTTGTGATGTTAGCATGGACAATAGTTACAATATCATTATGTTTCACTTTATATATATATATATATATATATATATATATATATATATATATATATATATATATATATATATATATAAAATCTTAAAGATATATTTGGTACATTAGTTATAAATCTGTAGAATCCATCTTTTAGAGATAAAAACGAGCTCTATTTTTAAAGAGAAATATTTGTGGTTGTATTACCAACTCAAAATAAACAAGGAAGTGCTTCAGTTTTCACCTGATGTAGTTACCACAAAATTTTAGAGAATGCAAGTAAATAATGGCAATTACATTTTACTGTATTGCTCCAGGTTGGAAAGATAAAACTACATAATAGCTTTGATAGGATACGTTCATGCATGCCTGTCTCACCCTTATACCTGTATTAATAGACAGAGGTTGCATTACAATAAATCATTATCCATCACACTGATGGACAGGGTTGTAAAAAGTATTTTTTTTTGTCCAAATCTTTGTCCATTTTTTTATTTATTTGCTAGTTGAATGATTGAGACATTTTCTCACAACTCACTGTGTTGATATATCTGGCAATGAAAAGTAGCTTTCTGGGTACTGTATGAGTGACCAGTGAATGCGAACAGTTTATTAACAGTATATTCTGGATAAAGCACCACACAGTTAGCTAGTGTTGGCAACAATCAGGGAAGGTGCAGGGTTTAAAACTGTCTTTCTAATATCATAATGTATATACTTTCTCTGTCCACTTTATTAGGTACACCTGCACATGCATGCAGTTGTCTAATCAGCCAATCATGTGGCAGCAGTGCAATGCAAAAAATAAAAATAAAAAGTCAAGCAGATACAGCTCAAGAGATTCAGGTTACATACACATCAAACATCAGAATAATGAAAATGTGTGATCTCTGTGACTTTGATTGTGGCGTGGATGTTGGTATGGGCTGGTTTGAGTATTTCAGAAACTGCTGATCTCCTGGGATTTTCACACACAACAGTCTCTAGAGTTTGAATGTAATGCCATGGTTAAAATCAGAGAGATCACCCCCCCACCACCCACCACCCCACCCTACTGGAGGCTCTTGCTCTTTCTCTGCATGCTATTATGCGTTGTGCTGCTGTCACGTGATTGGCTGATTGGATAACTGCACAAATGAGCAGATATACCGCTGTTCCTTTTAAAGTGACCTGTGAGTTTATGTTAGCTCACTTATCTGTTGGAGAAACATCTGCGTAGTGTGGGACTGTAAGCAAATCACTGCTATTGTTCCAAGTTTCTTGAAAACATTTCACCACATAACATACGTTTGATTTATCCATTCAAATCTAGAGAGTATATTCTAATGTTTTAGGGACTGTTGTAGTGGTTGTTGAGTTGGCAGGTTCTATGAAATGCTGGCTACAGGCTCATAAAATGCTCAACCTCATCCTGGCGAATAGCACAAAGCTATTTTGATTCTCACAAGCATTTTGTTGAGAAATTAATGAAACCTCAAGTACAGATGTTTGCATGTCGTATTTGTGCATTTTTGGACTCTACAGTGACTGTGAGATGTATTTGCCGCCATTGTTCACTATCTCACCTGAAGTTTTGAAATGCTACTGTACATGCACAGGGATTTGCTGCCATTAAAACACTGCTAGAATTAATTGAATGCCTTATTTTATATCTGTCACAATTTTCTGTAGTGCTTTTAAAATCCAGTAAATGACAGAAGATTTGTGGTTAACACAACCCCTTCTAGTCGAGTATAATGGTAATAGTTTTGAATTTGTGTTATACAGGGAAAATGATAATACTCTACATGTGGTGGATAGAGATTAGTTTGAAAGTACTGAAATATTTCTTTAAAATGAGCCAGATAACTGTAATAAAAATGTGAACTACTTGAAACACTCCCTCTTTTGCAGGTTTTTTCTGCAAGGCTCCTGGTCAGAGTGCCCCATTTGGACCATGTGCAGCAGGACACTTCTGCCTCTCTGGAGCTGTGTCCCCAAAACCTGAGGATGGTGTGACTGGGGACCAATGTCTTCCTGGTCATTACTGTCCTGTGGGCTCCTCATTCCCACTGCCCTGTCCACCTGGCCACTATAGCAACAGCAGCAAGAACACAGAGCTCTCTGCCTGTCTGGCCTGCCCTGCTGGTGAGAGCACAGATCAGCCCACGATGTAGAACAAACCAGCTCTAAAAGATTTATTGCAGTGAATGTTGTATAAATGTGATTTTATGACATTTTTATAGACCATTAGTTGCACTGTTTCTTTAGATTTGCTGGATATTTTCTCTCTTGTAGGATTTGCTTGCTCCAGCAGGGGGCTCTCTGCTCCTTCTCATACCTGTCATGCTGGCTATTATTGCCCCCAAGGCCAGAACTCCAGTCAGCCTGCTCAATATATGTGTTCGCCTGGCCATATGTGCCCCCCAGGCAGTGCTACTCAGATTTCCTGTGCTCCTGGGAGCTATCAAAGCCTACACACACAGGTTAGCATAGAGATTTATGGGTTAACGCTACAGCAGGAACTCTCAACTCTGGCTCAAGTTTCACGTTTTCCCCACTCAAGCTCACATGATCCAGTTTACATAATCAATATTGATGATATTAATTGCTTAATTTTGTTAATATTGATTGTCTTACCATAAAAATATATTTAAGTGTGTTCCCTAGGTGGAGTTGATGCTTTCATTTCTGGATGATTTAGGAAAATGATTTTGTTTGTATTCATTTTTTACAAGCTATTTCTAGCAACTTTAAGGAAATCTATATACATCAACCTTTAGGATTATTATACACATGATAAGACCACATCTGGTTGAACTGGCAATACAGTGAACGATTTGTTCTGCAGGCAGAGTGTTTGCTCTGTCTGCCTGGGTTTTTCTGTGCAGGCTCAGTTGATGCTGAAACGGGGATTATGAGAGGAACCACCACACCTTTCCCGTGTCCTGTGGGGCATTACTGTCCAGCAGGTAAACCCACTTTTTGGAATATGCTAACACAAATAAATAGCCCGCCCCCTTATAGAACTTGTATTTCTATCAGGTACAAAATCTGGTCATGAGTTCCCCTGTCCAGCTGGGACTTACAGCAATGAGTTAGGTATGTCCAGTGTGGGACATTGCATTCCCTGCCCCAGTGGACTGTACTGTGACTCCTCTGGCCTGTCCAAACCCACTGGAGACTGCTCTCCAGGGTGAGTGACCACCTCCACATTCCATAACACACATAATTTCATCACAGCACTATAAGACGTTGCATAAATGACTGTCTACTAACCTTTTTTTTGGTAGGTACATGTGTATCCAGGGTGCCTCTCAATCACAGCCACCTGAAGATGCCACAGGAAGGAAATGCCCAGCAGGCTTCTATTGCCCAGAAGGCACCAGTCATATGCATTCTTGCCCTCCAGGAACATTCAGTTCATTAAAAGGTCACATCCATATTTTCATAAAGCTCATGTTCTATTCGTATTATAGCAATTGAAAAATAATGTATGTTTCTGAGTTTACTTAGACATGCAATATGTACATCATATTGCACTGAAATATATGTTCCAATAGGGGCAACATCTATTTTGGATTGCCATCCATGTCCACCTGGTCAGTACTGTGCAGACTATGGGTTGAGTTCACCCTCTGGCCTCTGCAACCCAGGATATTACTGCAGTCTCCGATCAGTGTCCTCTACACCACATCATAACAGAAGTCATGGTAAATAATTGTGCTCTCAAATGTAATGAATGTTTGAAGGAATACTCTAGTATTTTTCTTTTTCTGCCTACCCCACAGGGCAGCATAACACACTAGGAAGAATGTGCTATCTACCCTCTTCTGCATACAAAAGCAAGCAATTGGCTAGTTTAACTGTGATTGACAACTCACTGGGGATATGTCATCCCTCCCACCCAGAAGGCATGGCCAGTTTAGCTCCCTTGGCTCCCAGCAACAGACTTCTATAGCTGAATATTTGAAATATCAATATCCCAAATGCTTTTCTGTGCCACTCAGGAACTTTTTAGCATAAAAAAACCCTAAACTCTATCTACTGCATCTGTAGCAGAATTTCAACATGTTTCCCTAACATGAGTTCAAAACTACAATACAACTATACAACAACTACACTCAAATAATACATGTCTTGGGATGAGACAAAAATGACAGAGTGTCTTATCAAAGAGTATCTTAAAACTATTTCTCTAAGGTTTTCTGGTCTCCAAGCACAGTCAGACTGAAACTGGGGCACAGTGGTACAACATATTCTTCCCTCTGGAAAAAGTTTTTCTAAAAATGTTTCTAAATCTAATAACTGTACTGTATTGTATATTGACTGCTCAAACAACTGCATTTGGACTATCATTATAAGTGAGTTTCAAATAATCAGAGTTTGCTTTTTTTTCCCCATTAAAAGAAAAAAATTCTAATCAATGGTACATGCTCAAATGTCGTAGATAGATATTAAGTTGAAAAAGGTCGGCGTATTCTTTTTACAGCACATTAAAATTTTACAGTATAATAATATAACAATAGCATTTTAATTTCTTCCTTTCAGAGGATAAGGTGCATGGGTCAAATGCAGAAGATAAACTATCTGATTTGGACCAGATCACTGGGAATATCTGTCCTCAGGGGCACTACTGCCCCATTGGAAGTGTCCAGCCATTAAAATGTCCACCAGGTACTGATGTAACCACACAACCAAGATAACAAATGAACAATTATTCCTGGCCAACACTTAACACTTACATCTGGTCCATGCTCTGCCATGGAAGTAAATTAATCTGAATGAATTTTTGTTTAATTTGTTTTAAAACATAAATACAAGTTTAACAAGCCCACTTCTTAGCAGCATGTGGAGCAGAACATATACATACTATTTTTGCCTGATAATTAAAATCACAAACAGGCATTAGATTAAAGTGAGGAGAAATAAGTATTTTAACACTTTTGTTTGTATTCAATTCAACTCAATTCACTTTTATTTGTATAGTACTTTTAACAATGGACATTGTCTCAAAGCAGCTTTAGAGAAACATATAAACACAGGAATATGTGTTTTTATTATTTAATATTTACATTTACATTTACATTTATTCACTTGGCAGACACTTTTATCCAAAGCGACTTACAAATAAGCAAAGCGATATATCAAGCAGAGAACAATACAAGTAGTGCTACTATATAAGATCCATTAATTGAATACCAGAGGAAGCAAAGCGCACAGAGTAGAGGTGTAAGTGCGATGTGTGGTTTTTTTTGTTTTTTTTTTCTTTTCCCCACTAGGAGTTGGTTAGGTGTTCAAGGAAGAGATGGGTCTTTAGCTGTTTTTTGAAGATAGTGAGAGATTCTGCAGTCTGGATTGAGATTGGAAGAGCATTCCACCACTGGGGAACAGTAAGCGTGAAGGTTCTGGAAAGGGACCTTACGCCACGCTGAGTGGGAACTACTAGAACTATTAGTAGTTCCCGTAATATACATTGATTTGTCACGATTTCTGATTGTGTTAAGCGCTGAGTACGCAGTGCTCCCCGAAGCTCGAAGTTCTTGTTCTTGTTTTCCGATTCTGTTTTGCCTCATTGGTGCCCGTTTGCCAATTGCCTGGACATTTGCCTGTTTGACCACGCCTATGTCTCATGTTTAGCCTTTGCCAGCCTGCCTCTCTTTAATAAAGCTCTTATCTGCATTTGCATCCATCTTTTACGTGACACATCTACCACTAATTTTCTTGCATACATGCAAATATTTTTGATTTTATACACAAAAGTATGTGCAAAAAAGTAAGCATTCATAAGCATAAATAATTCCCCATACAGTACATGACAGGTACTGGAGAATTACATGTCATCAAAGGAAATATGAATGGAGCAATGTACTGGGACATGTTAGAGGAGAATTTAATCCCATAGGCCAAAAAATTTATGTGAGGAGAAGATGGATGTTTTTACAAGACAGCAACTTCAAGCATCCATCCATCTTCTACCGCTTACTCCTTTTCAGGGTCACAGGGTACCTGGAGCCTATCCCAGGGAGCATCGGGCACGAGGCGGTGTACACCCTGAACAGGGTGCTAGTCCATCGCACAATCACACACCATTCATACACTACAGACACTTTAAACACACCAAACTGGGGGAGGAAAACCAGTCCAATGCATTTTTGCATGAAGAACATGCAAACTCCGCACACATGGCGGGACTCGAACCCCAGACCCTGGAGGTGTGAGGCGAACGTGCTAACCACGAAACCCTCTCACTGAGAATTAGAGGATTTTGCGAGTCCATCAGAATGACTCTTGGGGAATTGAAAACGATTTGCCAGGAGGATTGGGCAAAAATGTAACCAAAATGTAACCATAACCATTCTGCAAAAAAGCTAATTACATAGATGTCTCAAAGCTCTAATGGTTAACAACTTTGCAACAAAAGTACTAATGTTGTTATTTTGCAGTGTCATATATATATATATATATATATATATATATATATATATATATATATATATATATATATATATATATATATATATATACAGGAAATAATAAGCGCCAAACACACATACTGTATACACAGTCATATACACAGTTTCACACAGTCACATGACTGAATGTAGCTTATACATTATGATGCTTAAATACAGAATGTTTTTGCTGATTGTCTTTTTGAGAGTGATGGCATTAATTGTTTAAATGCTTTTTTATAGGAACGTTCCTGGGCCAATATGGTGCTGTGTCCGAGTCTGATTGTAACCCATGTGTGCCTGGATTTGTCTGTCCTGATTGGGGCCAGAGCTCTGTAGAGCTCCTCTGCCCAGACGGTTGGTTCTGCCCTGCAGGCTCTGTGACTGGACATGAGCCTGGTAGGCTGTAGTGGCAATGCTATATAGAATTTTAGTCTTGCATGGTTATGAAAATGCATAGGCTAGATTTCCAGTCATAGAAAAGACCTCTCGGAAATGAGAAAATGGATAAAATGTCTATGAAATCTTTGTGATATTCTAGAAACATAGACAACAAAGTCTATTTACACCAAATGCATTAAAAAAAATAATTGATTGAGAAACTAATCCACATTAATGTTAATGTTCAATGCATCTATTTTTGTATTTCACATGCACCTTCTCAATCACTGCTGATGATATCTGATTCATGTGGGTTTAAATAAATGCACTAAATCTGCAGGGTTTTTCAACCAGTCACATGAAACAGGACTATCACTGAAGACTAAATCTGTAGTCTGAGCTGGAAAAAAATGACCCTCCGCCTCTACTTAATACAATTCTGTGTATTTGTACTCTGGTGCTGTTGTACCTGGTTGCACAAAAGTAAAATATTAATTCACTTTAAGCCATTGTTAACAGTGCAAAAAATGTGGATGTAAGAACTAACCCTTATTTTAATGTATTTCTTCCTAAAAGAGAGGGAAGGCTTAGGCCTAGTATTTACTATGTTGTCTGGTCAGGTCAACAGTGCCCACTCGGTCATTCATGTCCATATGGTAGTACTGAGCCTGCCATCTGTCCCCCTGGTACCTATCAGTCTCAACCAGCTCAGCCATCCTGCCAGACATGTCCAACAGGTGACTCAATGTTAAGGTATATCAGAAATATACACATAGATATACACATAGATAGCTTTCTAAAGATCTGTCCTGTCCTGCTCCAGGTTTTTACTGTCTGGAAGGTGCATCTGTTCCTACGCCCTGCCCAGCAGGAACAGTGAGTCAAGTTGAAGGATTGCAGTCTTTGCTGGACTGCCCCACCTGCCCCCCAGGCTTTTACTGCAATATTAGTGCTCTCACCACTCCCTCAGGACCTTGTTCTGCTGGTCAGTGTCTCTTGGTGTTAGTTTTATTGTTTTTCTCTGTCAGGGCATGTTGCCCCAAATTACATTCTGATTGATTTCCCCAAAGGCCACTTCTGTTCATCTGGAGCCACAGAACCTAGACCAGTCTCTCAGACATATGGAGACATCTGCCCAGTGGGGTATTACTGCCCTAAACAGAGCAGTGCTCCTTTACCCTGTCCTGTAGGCCACTTCCTGCAAAATAAGGGAGCCTCTTCTTATACTGCCTGCTCCACATGCCCTCCGGGCAGGTACTGCCTTGCATTTGGCTCCTCCCAACCATCAGGTAGGCAGATTCCAACCAATCCTAGACCTCTACGTTTATTGAAACTATGCATGATTTTATATTTAGCTTTGTAAGGAAAAGGAGCAGCTCCATTACAGCTGTGGGTAGAGCTAATTTCAGGGCTGCAAAAAAAAAAAAAAAAAAAAAAGAGAGACAGAAGGCTGAAATAAAGAAACTAGCCTAACAATTTTGCTGGCATTATTATGAATCACAGCCCTTCCTCAAACTTTTGAAGAATTTTTGCAATTGTTGAAATTGTGATCTTTATACTGTCAGTTTGAGATGTAACGGCATCATTCATGAAAAGAAGCAAATATATTTGTATAAAATAAACATTGCATACAATAATTACAATTTCCCACTCTACACCTTTAACAAATATTGCATAAAATAGACCTGGTTTATTAAATAATACTTAGTACTACATAAGGAAATTTCTCTATGATGAAAACTGAAGATAAGAATCAAATTACTTTTATTGCTTCCAGGTTTTTGCTCTCCTGGACACTACTGCACAGGTGGTGCAGATACTGCAGCACCAAAAGCCAAAGCTGTTCAGTTGACATGCTTCTGTGACCTCTTGCCAGAATCCAGACACAGAGAGTATTATCTGTGTGCTCATAGATACAGTACCACCTGCACAGCTCATAGCACAGGTATACTGTATTACTGTGCCTGAAACAATCAAAAGCATGTGTGGTAGTTCAAGTTCAACCAAATTATTTGTTTCTTTGTACAGAAAGTGAAATAAGAAACAGCATGCGTGAGAACTCCAGGCTTTCCTCAGATTTATCACTGACTGATCCTAATTCAGAAACTGCTCTAAAAATCACACAAGCTCTATGCAATGACTTCACAGGAGACATTTGCCCTATAGGTAAATAATCTTTTTATATATGTATTCATGCAATGTACTGTGTATCCTTTATATAGCTAGTGATCATGAATAAATGTTTATACAGTGAAGTCTATAAGTAATTGGAAAGTGACTTAGTGTGTGTGGTTATGGCTCTGTGTAACACTGCACTAGATGTGAATGGATTCAAGTATGACATCATTGTTTTTATCACCTTGGTAAAATTTAGTAAATGTCCTGTGCAGGTTTTTACTGCCCTGTGGGCTCATCTTTGCCTCAGCTCTGTAATGCAGGCTCTCACTGTAATCAGACAGGCCTTCATAAACCTGTTGGTTTTTGCCCTGATGGTTTCTACTGCCCTAAAGGCTCCTCAGATCCTTATGCTACATCCTGCCCTCCTGGACATTACTGTCCCAAAGGCACGGTCTTACCCCTGCCCTGCCTCCCAGGCACATTGAGAAGTAAGATAATGCATTTCTATCTGTGATCTTTAGGGATATTCCAAATCAATATTTATAATCACTCAAAGTATATAGTCTTATATACTTATAATATAAAGTGTAGTCACTGAAATATAATCACTTAATTTAAAGAACTCTTAATGTTATCATATTGATAGACCGTAAGTCAAAGTGATTCCTTAATATATTATTTTGGTGGCCAATTAAAGATGTAATATCTCCTAAAGCAGTTGGTGTAGTCGTGTTATTTAACAGACCTCTTTGTGGTTTGTGCCTCATAAATTCTGTTTCTATATGTATATTAGGCTCTGCTGGAGCAGTGAGCATAGATGACTGTTTGTTCTGCCCATCTGGACATTTTTGTGACCAGAAAGGGCTATCAGAGCCCAGTGGACTGTGCTCTGAGGGATATTACTGCCCTGTAGGGCAGAACTCATCTCAGCCTCCAGAGCATAAATGTAGAGCAGGTCACTACTGCGAAAAGGTGAAAACATTACACCATCTAAATCAGTACAGCACATCAAAAATTTTTATTCTTTACCATTAGTAAATTACCAATTTTATAGGGAAGTATGAGTGGCAGAGCATGCCCTTTGGGCAGCTACCAGCCCAGGCAAGGACAACAGAGATGCAACATGTGCCCTGCTGGTTTCTCTTGCCCTCATGAAGGTAAGCGGTGTTCCTTTAACAGAAGAACATTTTTAGGCAATATAACAATATAAAGAGGGAGTGTGTTCTCTCAAATAACACCACAACTGTTATTTTAATATAGTTGTTTTTTTTTTTTATTTTTTTCTTTTTTTACTTGCATACGTGACGTGTATAAAATAAATGTACTGTACAATCCCTGGAAATTGTCTGCTTTTTGACAAATTTGGACAAGCAAACTTTTGATCATCTTTTAAACTGCCTGTTAATGAAGTTGATATACTTGAACAAAACAATAAGGAAACTTATAAAAAAAAAAAAGCTTTTCTGATCATTTATTCAACAGAAATATCAATAGATGTTCGTTATGAATCTCTTTGATGTTTTTAATATTATTAGTTTTTTTAAGCTTGTTTTTTTTTTTTGGGTTTTTATACAGGCGCTGGAATTTTTAATTTTTGGATGTTTGAGGATTTTCTTGCATACACTGCCATTTATTGGGATTCATATCCAGGCTTTGACTAGGCCATTCCATAACCCTCCATTTCTTCTTATGGAGCCATTCCTTAGTGAATTTATTAGTGTGCTTAGGATCATTATCCTGTTAAAAGGTCCACTTTCAGTTCAACTTCAACTTTCAGACAGATGATCTCACATTATCTTCAAGCACTCTTTGGTATGATACAGAATTCATAGTTGAATCAATGAATGCAAGCTGTCCAGCAAAGCAACCCCAAACCTTAACATTTCCACCACCACGCTTCACAGTTGGTATGAGGTGCTGCTCCTGAAAAAGCTGACTTTGGTCTATGCCAAACATGTCTGCTGTTACTGTGGCCATACAATTCTACCTTTGATTCGTCTGAGCACATTATTCCAAAAGGCCTGGTCTTTGTGTATATGCTCATTGGCAAGCTGTAGTCTTGCAAAGGCCTTTTCCTGGCACACCTCCCATGCAGGTCCTGATTCTAATTTTATGGATTTGAAGGTGTGATAAATGTAGTTTTGTGCTTACTTTTTCCATGTGACTGATCTGGTTTTTTTGTGTTAGTTTAAATGGTCAAAATTAATTTAAAATGTAAATTTTATATGTGTCATTTGATAATGTATCACCTTTATTAATAGGTACTGTTTCAAAGAGGATCAAATGCTTGCTTGTCCTAATATGAATTAAAAAATAAATAAAATAAAATAAAATAAAATAAATAGCACAATGGTGTACTTTTTTCACATGACTGTATGTTTATCCACCATATGAGTAAAATAGTGAAAATTAAATGTAGAATTTATATTAGCTGGTATTTAGTTTTTTCTTCTCTGCTGATGGTTAAAACTGCTATAGTCTATACAGTAGTTTGTCAATCTCTGATCCAGACATTCATCATTTGTCAGCTCTGATCCAACCATTATAGAATTAGTTTTGTTAAAAGTGTGATACAGAGTGTGTGGGGGGAAAAGAGCTGTTATCAGATATAACAATGTCTAGTGGTCAGATTGTGTGATCAGATTGTGTGTTTTGATTTACTGTAACTATTTAATGTTCTATTTTTCTAGTCCTTTTGCTTAGATATTATTTTTACCATAGGTATGACACACCCAGTCCCATGCAAGCCTGGGTTTTATTGTCCAGCATGGACTGCTATTGACAAGCCATGTCCAGCGGGGACTTATGGAAACCAGTCTGGGTTAACTGAACTATCCGAGTGCACTTTGTGTGATCCAGGCTCATACTGTGCAGGAGCAGGTAGAGAATAATGTATGTTCTCTAAGGCCAGCATGTAAAGGTCATCAGAGTCCTCTGTTAGAGGGTTTTACACATTTTTTCTGCTTAGGTAACGTTTCGCCCACTGGTCTGTGTATGGCCGGCTTCTTGTGTTTTGGAGGAGCTTCTCTGCCATCTCCTGTAGACAATGTGACAGGAATGCAATGTCCACCTGGATTCTACTGTCTCACTGGGAGCTTTATTGCAACACCCTGCCCCAAAGGCACTTTCAGGTACAAATGGCTTTGTATAAAATGACAGAAAATTATATACACATTTGTGTGTATATGTTTTCATCCCTTTTTTAGAAGTTGAAAGTTAAAGATTTTGAATGGACAAAGACTGGCCAAACAATTTGACAGATGATTCAGATAAACATTGGAAGGAAAATATAACACATGAGATGATCCAAAAGAGGATATTTAAAATGGTTTGGATAAGTTATAAAGGTAAATTAACACATTTAGATAAGAAAAGTACTTTACTATTATTATTAATAGTATTATACTAGCATTAATTAGTTTAAGCTTAATTAGCTAAATATTCTTTTTGGTTTTTTTTCATTTGGTCCTAAGGGTGTCAAAACTTTTGCAATCAGCTGTAGTGACATATTGTGTTTTATTAATATCAGTATCTGTTTACTGCTCCAAATATCCATATCTGTATAAGAATTTTAAAGTGGGTGTGGCCTAAACTTGAAGGTTTCTGTTTGTTTGTATGGTTGTTTTTTTGTTTAATAATCAAATATTTATTTATTTAACCCTACCAATCTTGAAACACTGGAAAGCACTTGGAGAAACCTGGACATTTTGAATTCTCCCTCAACCTCAGCTATATCACTCGAGTTCATAAGTGGTCTCAAATAGAGATGTGCACAGATATTTTTGTTTGCCCTCAGTATGTTCAAATGAAGATGGTTCTATTTCCCAAAATATAAACAAACGTTTAGCCTAATTTATAACATCATGACCCTGATCAGGCCATTGCACTGATTATGCTTACATGGACAGCAATACTCTTATTATTGACCTTATTCTGAGTAATACAATATTGTGATTAAGGTGTTTACATAAATCCCTTTTAAAATATTCCTTTAATGTTCCCATGTTACATGTTATAGAACATAGATCAATTAACGGCACACGTCATTACGTCACCATAGGACACCGTCCGACATTCCTTCCAGAATTTCACGTAACAACAGACAGTTAATTTTTCTTAAGGTTCCGTATACAGTTCTGGGTGTTTTTATTTGTAATTTTAAGAAAGCTTCAAGTGCAGTTAATTATTTGTCATGCTGTATGTGCAAATAGACGATTGCTTGAAGCCATGGGCTGCCTCCCAAACCGCATACTTACCTATTATTTAGTAGCTGAAATTCATGTATTCAACCTACCATATAGCAGGTAAGTATACGGTTTGGGACGCAGCCGTGCTCTCTTGTTTTCTGTCAAACGGTTGAACACTGCCGTGTGTGTACGTGTCCTGTCGCAAAATGTGGTGAAAACTCCCACCTGACGTTAATAGTGTGATTACGGTCTATAGTGCACTTCGGTAAGGTGATTAAAATAGGAATACTTGACACGTCTTAATTCAATTCGAGTATGACTTTAGCCGGATTAAGGTAATCAATAATCACTGTTTACATGGTAGTTTCTTAATCAGAGTCTTAATTGAGTTACTATTGTCACGTATCTGGGAAACCCGGACTCCATTTCCCATCAGCCACTGCACTACACCACATGACCACATGCGCTATCTCATGCACCTGATTCACGTTTCTGTTAATGAGCACTAATGTGTATTTATAGTCCTTATCTGCACTTTCTCCTTGTCTTTCGTTGTTTAGACCCACGTTGTTTATGTCAGTGTCTTTGTCTCATGCCACAGAGTTTTTGCCTAATGTCTTGTTTTGTAGTCTGTTTGTTTGTTATTAAAATTGTTTAAAATCTGCGATTGCTTCTGCCTCAACCTCCCGAACCCTGACAGAACGAAAGACCGCGAATTAGAAGCAGCAGATTTAATTATTATTTTTTTGTTTATGATGGATGCCTGGCACAACAACTACGAGGAGTGGTATCTCCGACTCACGGAGCAGGGAAGAAGGTCGAGGGCACTGATGGCTCAGACCAGCCGCAGTCTCAACTTACCATCGTGGTACAGCGCATGCACCACTCCACACCCAGAGTTTGTGGTAGAAAATGCCAAGCTACACGGGTTGGAGTGGATGCTCAAAGATGAGGCCAAATCCCGCCCTCCCTCCCCTCTTCTGGATATCGCTCTGCCGTCCCGTTCAGCTGAGGTCGTCACGCAGCCTTCCTGTTCAGCTGAGGTCGTCCCGCAGCCTTCCTGTTCGGCTGAGGGCGTCACGCAGCCTTCCTGTTTGGCTGAGGTCGTCACGCAGCCTTCCTGTTCGGCTGAGGTCGTCACGCAGCCTTCCTGTTCAGCTGAGGTCATCGCGCAGCCTTCCTGCTTGGCTGTGGACGTCGCTCTGCCTTCCTGCTTGGCTGTGGACGTCGCTCTGCCTTCCTGCTCGGCTGTGGACGTCGCTCTGCCTTCCTGCTCGGCTGTGGACGTCGCTCTGCCTTCCTGCTCGGCTGTGGACGTGGCTCTGCCTTCCTGCTCGGCTGTGGACGTGGCTCTTCCTTCCTGCTCGGCTGTGGACGTCGCTCGGCCTTCCTGCTTGGCTGAGGTCGTCGCTCGGCCTTCCTGCTCGGCTGCGGTCGTCTCTCTGCCATCCTGCTCGGCTGCGGTCGTCTCTCTGCCTCCATGCTCCGCTGAAGACGTTGCTCCTTAACTTCGCTACGCTCAGGGTGTCGCTCCCCCTTACTGCTGCCGAGAGAGCGCCGTTCCCCCCTCATGCTCCTTGGAGAGCGTGCTTCCTCCCTTAGGCCTGCGGAGAACCTGCGCCCCCCGTGTGCCTGCGCGAGACCTCCGCTCCCCGTGTGACTCGCGGAGACCCTCGCTCCCCCCGTGTGCCTCGTGAGAGACCTCGCGTTCCCCTTCTGCCCCAGGAAGGAGCTCGCCCCGCTTCCATGCCCCGCCCAGGACGTCCTTTTACCTCTCTGTGCCATTGTGGGAGCCGCTCGGTCTACTGGCTTTGTTGAGGACCTTTTGCCCGGGGGCCCGGGGCCGCCGGTGGGGGGGCCGTGTCAGTTTGGGCGCTCCGGGAGTAGCACTCTCGGGGGAGGGTTCTGTCACGTATCTGGGAAACCCGGACTCCATTTCCCATCAGCCACTGCACTACACCACATGACCACATGCGCTCTGCCTTCCTGCTCGGCTGTGGACGTCGCTCTGCCTTCCTGCTCGGCTGTGGACGTCGCTCTGCCTTCCTGCTCGGCTGTGGACGTGGCTCTGCCTTCCTGCTCGGCTGTGGACGTGGCTCTTCCTTCCTGCTCGGCTGTGGACGTCGCTCGGCCTTCCTGCTTGGCTGAGGTCGTCGCTCGGCCTTCCTGCTCGGCTGCGGTCGTCTCTCTGCCATCCTGCTCGGCTGCGGTCGTCTCTCTGCCTCCATGCTCCGCTGAAGACGTTGCTCCTTAACTTCGCTACGCTCAGGGTGTCGCTCCCCCTTACTGCTCCACGGAGGACGCCGTTCCCCCCTCATGCTCCTTGGAGAGCGTCGTTCCTCCCTTAGGCCTCGCGGAGAACCTCGCTCCCCCCGTGTGCCTCGCGGAGACCCTCGCTCCCCCCGTGTGACTCGCGGAGACCCTCGCTCCCCCCGTGTGCCTCGTGAGAGACCTCGCGTTCCCCTTCTGCCCCAGGAAGGAGCTCGCCCCGCTTCCATGCCCCGCCCAGGACGTCCTTTTACCTCTCTGTGCCATTGTGGGAGCCGCTCGGTCTACTGGCTTTGTTGAGGACCTTTTGCCCGGGGGCCCGGGGCCGCCGGTGGGGGGGCCGTGTCAGTTTGGGCGCTCCGGGAGTAGCACTCTCGGGGGAGGGTTCTGTCACGTATCTGGGAAACCCGGACTCCATTTCCCATCAGCCACTGCACTACACCACATGACCACATGCGCTACCTCATGCACCTGATTCACGTTTCTGTTAATGAGCACTCATGTGTATTTATAGTCCTTGTCTGCACTTTCTCCTTGTCTTTCATTGTTTAGACCCACGTTGTTTATGTCAGTGTCTTTGTCTCATGCCACAGAGTTTTTGCCTAGTGTCTTTTGTAGTCTGTTTGTTTGTTATTAAAATTATTTAAAATCTGCGATTGCTTCTGCCTCAACCTCCCGAACCCTGACAAATATAGGATTATTGTTGAAGAATGGTTTCTTAGTTTGTCCCATGAGCTTCTAATCTGACCACTCGCTCATGTCAACAAGAAATAAAAACCTGCTTTATGCTTAAGCATGTTAAATGCAGAAACAGTTTTGATTCTGTAACCATAATTATGTGATTTTTTTTTTCCTGTAGCGTGCAGCATGGATTGACAGAACTAGGGCAGTGCCAGAGTTGCTCCCCAGGGTTCTATTGTTTAATAGCAGGCCTGACTGCAGTTAGCGGACCTTGCCTGCCAGGTTAGATTTGCAAAGCATATCCTTTGTTATTCTAACTTTTATTATACTGCAGTCTTTAAATATAACCCTGTTGATTCTGGCAGGTTTTTACTGCAGCGAGGGATCTCCTAGCGCAGCCCCTGTGTCTGCTGTGTTTGGTGATCTTTGTCCTCCAGGTTATTACTGTGAGAGTGGCAGTGCTCTGCCCACTCCCTGTCCAGTTGGCAGTCACCTTTCTGAGAGTGGTGGAAAGGGTGTAGAAGACTGCATGCCTTGCGCTGATGGTAATGCCTTATTAGAACTTTGCAGGCTGACCTCAAGACCTCACTGCTATAGAAATCATCTAATGGAGTTGTAAAAATGGTCACAGACACTAATTATTCTCACACTTCCTATTTTTTTGTGTGCAGACTTTCTTCATTTCTGCATGTGATTCATCCACAGGGCTGTTCCAGGATCTGACAGGCCAAAGAGAGTGTAAACCTTGTCCTCCTGGATTCTACTGCCCCACATATACCCAGAAATCTAATGTCAGCAGCACTCCATTGATCTGTCCAGAGGGCTATTACTGTCCTAATGAAACACGGCTAGGCAGGCCTGTCCCTTGCCCCAGAGGCACATACAGTAATACTCAAGGTCTTTCATCAGGTAATACATTATTTAAGTTAATATATATAGAATACGGGTGATTATTAGACCCATATTTTTGTGCTTATGATACAAGTGTAAATAAAAGGAATATACAGTATTATATTGCTATTATATGTTCATAATATTCCCCTTAAACAAGAGCAGCTAATTGCACTGACTTTTTTGGTAAAGGTGTACAGTTAAATTTCATTTAACTGGTTTGATATTTTAATGGTAGAAAAATCCCACCTGGCTGATATAATTTAGGACAGGGCTTATGGGGGCTCACTTACATGAGTGAGGACATACATTTTAATTTCATGTCTCTATAAGGACATTTTTGATAATAAAATAAAATGTACAGTATAATAATTATAGAATGCTCGATATAGTAGTCCATTGGCTGCCTAACTGACATTCAGTCCCTGCATGTCATTCTTTTTTTAGAATGTAGAAGGTTGAGGCTGTACCTCAAACAATGAATTATTTAATAAGGTTTTGCAGTTGGGCCATTTTTACCTAAAAGTGCAAAATGCATAATGGTTGTTATTATTATAATTATTTTACATGTAAAATGTTTTGTACTTCAGTGTTAAAGTAAAACAGAGAGTGCATGCTCAAATGAACACGACCAAAGGTCAGGTATTAAATTTGTGAAAGCCCATTTCTGTTAGCTTAAGACAAAATAAAACCATTTATAAAATAACAATGAAATTGTTATTAACAATGAAAAATTACGCTCTATAAAATAATCACAGATGACTTATTTTTACTGCAGTAAAGTAACTATTTTACATTCACCATGCATTCCCACCGAGAGCCTATAAAAAGCGTTTCATTTACTTAAACCTTATCACAATGCACATGTGGACTCTTGTTTTACATTAATATCATATTTTGAGCAGCTTTTTTTTTATGTCTCAATCAAAGTAATCTTGAGTTTCTATTTAAACTCATCTTATTTCTAACTAAAAATGTCTAATCTAATTAGCAAAATGCCACTGCTTTATGAGCAGATTATGCTTGTGCATGGAAGAAAATTGATCCTTTATTTTGAAAAATCATGACATTCAGGTTTGGCATTGGCTTTGGCATTTGTCTGTTTTTGTGATTAGATGAGTGCGTGGTCTGTCCAATGGGCTATTTCTGTAGTGCACATGCACTTGTCCAGCCATCTGGGCCATGTGCCCCTGGATTCCTCTGCTTTTTGCGTGCTACAGTTCCCAACCCCAATGACAACAAAACAGGAGCTCTTTGTCCACCAGGGGCATACTGCCAGCTGGGAATCAGAACTGGTACTGGTCAGAGCTTCCAAAACATTCTACATAACAATGATAACACTGTACAGAAATCCACATTCTAAAGAGATTTTGTAATGGCAGAATGAATAGAACATACATTAATTTCATTGCTGTGCCTTCCAGGTGACTGTTCTGCAGGCTACTACTGTGACTGGGGATCTAGTAGCCCAGAACAGAGACTCTGCCCAGCAGGTTTTTATTGCCTAGCTGGCACAGACAAACCGATCGCCTGTGGCCCAGGGACATTCAGCTCAGTCATGGGGAACAGTGACAGAGAAAACTGTGAATCATGCCCAGCAGGCTACTTCTGTCAGGGTGGGTTTTCCATTTTCTATGTAATATTAATGTTACTGTAGTACTTTTATAGCATCATTAAATATGTAATTACAATGTAGGGGATGGAGTGGTGGTACCGGTTGCTTGTCCACAGGGGTTTTATTGCCCCCCTGGAACTGTGATGGGCACAGAGTTCCCCTGCCCTCAAGGGACAGTGCAACCTCTAATTGGAGCCTCTACTGAAGGGGATTGCTTACCATGCCCTTCAGGTTACATATCTACCACATCTATTCTAGTAGCTCATGTAATTTGTATTTTAGAGATAAGTGTGTAAACAAGGCTCTCTTCTTATGCATATATAGGTATGTTCTGTGCCCTGCCTGGGCTTTCTGAGCCTATGGGACACTGCCAGGAGGGCTATTACTGTCCTCCAGGAGCCATCAGCCCTAATGCTACTGGATACAAGGTAGATTTTATCTAATGTATATGCACATTAAATTAAGCTTATGGTTGTGTAATAAGTTATGTCTTAATTTCTCATTTAAGAGAAAATGAGTAATAGTAAGAGATACTAAATGTGACCATGTTAGGGTTGTGAATAGTACTAAGCATACAAAAAGATAGTCAGTTTTAATTTTCTCACTCACGCCATGTTTCTCTCATTGTCAGATGAACTCTACTGGAAATAACATGTGCCCTCCTGGTCACTATTGCCCTGCTGGCACTAGCTACCCTCTACCATGCCCTCCTGGATCATTCTCAAGCTCACCAGGGTTAAGCATTGTAGAGAAGTGCCAGTCCTGCCCACCAGGCTACTTCTGTGAGCAGCCTGCAATAGTCAGCGCCTTTGATGCTTTGCTCTGTGATGCTGGGTAATATTCAAGTATACTATGAGCTGTGAATGCATGTCTGACCAAAATACACCCACATCCATTTGAGTTTGACATTCCTTATGCACTTTTCTGCTACTAATGGGTGGGGGTTACGCTTTAGTGCTCCAGCCATTATTTTGCTCTGATACTATAGTTTGAAATGGAAGCTGTCTATAGACTTTAAAGATGAACAGCAATGCATATAATTGAGAGACATACATATGCCAAGCGATAATGCATTTTTGTTCATAATGCAGTGCATTTTGTAACAAAACAGGCTCTGCATTTTTGCTTGATGATAAATGGTAGGAAACTTGACATAAATTTATGAATTCTAAAGGGGGACATTTTTCTAAAATTGTAGAGGAGAGCAAAAGTCATTGCATTTTCCTAGTGTATTTGATAGAATTGTGTCCTTATAATTAATTGGCAAGTCATGCACCATATTGCCAGGGGCATTCTGTAAGAGATGCTTTTTCTTGCTCAGGTATGTATGCCTTGGAGGCAGTCGCAGTTCTCGCCCAGTTGATGGAGTCGAGGGTTATATTTGTCCCAGTGGCCACAGTTGCCCCATTGGTACCCCAGTGGAAATGCCATGTGAGCCTGGCACTTATAGCAGTGCCCCTGGAGCTGCTCATTGTCTTTCCTGTCCATCAGGCACCATGTGCCCTTCCTCAGCCACTCAAGAGCCCTCCCCATGTCCTAAAGGTATCTTGAGTTCTCTGCTGTATTGTGAAACATGAATTTGACTATTGTTATTGTATTGTGTTCGTAAATATCCAAGGACATAATTAACCAACCCTACAAAAATCAAACACTATATGTGGCATTCGGGCAAAACATTCTATGTTATGTTATTATTGAGCATGCTCATACTGTTTCATAATTTTTTTCTTTTTATTATTATTAATTTAATGAATAGTATTAATGTAAATAAATTAATTAATTCAATTAATTAATTTAATTAAAATTATTTATTTTTTTATTTTTTTACATCAGGTCATTTCTGTCCTTCTGGCACTGCTTTGGCACTGCCATGCCCTTTAGGCACTCTGGGCCAGTTTACCAGGGCTCAATCAGAGTCAGCCTGTGTACCCTGTCCACCTGGCCTCTACTGCAACATACCTGGAGCCTCTCAGCCACAAGGTCTGCTTACGCTCATACAAAGATATCTTAATATGCTTTATTCAGACAATATTAGTATAGTATAGTATAGTATAATGAATGAAGTTACCCAAATGTTATTTTAGGATATTTGGTTCTGTTTGCCTTAGGCCAATGCCAGGCAGGATATTTTTGCCAGAGTGGTTCTGCATACCCTGCCCCCCATAACACCTCCAGCTTCATGAGGAATGGTCCCTGCCCACAAGGCCACTTCTGCCCCTCAGGAACTCTCACACCTCTGCCTTGCCCTTCAGGCAGCATTCGCAATCTCACTGGTGTGTAAATGCACATCACTAGCCAGCAAGTCATTCGTGAATTTTTCTCCTTTCTCCATTGACCAAATTCTCATTTGATTTTATAGCAGTTTTTTCTACAAATTGTAGAATTGTTCATATTTATCTCAGTTATTAGCAATATGAACTTTTACAGAAATAGACTAATAAGAGATAGAGGCCATACAATGGACTAAGATCAGCAATTTTGCCATATTTACAGGTTACAGTGATCAGGGTGAGTTTTCCAGAAGCATAAACACAAAGTTCATCTTTAAATCATACAATGAATGTCACATTGCACACTCCCTCTTCCGCTTAATATTATACTAATTCAACTGTGCTGTAGTCAAGTATATAACTTTATTATTCACGTCTATTAAAGAAACTGTCATGCAACACATGTAGTTTGCCAGAAAAAAATAGCACTAGAACATTTTCTACCTCAAAATTCAGTAAAGGTTAAAGTCAACAACTGAGGATCTGCACTGATGAACAAACCTGGCTACAAGCAGTGAAAATACAAACAAAAATACTACTGGTCTTCTTTTAATCCCTGTGAGGATATCCCTTATACTGGCTCCATCTGGGAAAGAACTCAGCCAGCTTTTTGTTAGGTTTGTAAATAATGGTGTAACACCAGAAAGAAACAAGAGACCGGTGTTGAATTTCAGACTCTTGATGTTTATTCACATGATTTAAAGAATATTCAGATTTGCTTTTTACCATCAGAAGCATAACTTCAGAAGGTTTCACCAGCTCCTATAGACTATAGATAAGTCTATAGTTTAAAGAGATGTAGTATATGTAAGAGGAAAAAATGTTTTTAAAAATTAATGGGTTATAATCAATCTATACCATAAATGTGTGTAAAAGGAGGAATGTAAAGAACACAATTCACCTTTACTATTAAGTTAGAAAGTCCATGATAAACATAAATGAACATAGATTTAACCAATAATTGGAGTAACTGTGCAAATAGTCAAAAACAAAACAGTTAAAGAAAATATTTCCTTCAACAGGTGGTTATTCCATAGACAGCTGTCTACCCTGTCCAGCTGGGTACTACTGTGCCAGTGAGGGTCTTAATGCTCCCAGTGGCCCCTGTTCTGCAGGCTTCTACTGTCCTGCTGATTTCTCCTCTACTACTCCCCATGCCTTCCTCTGCCCCAAGGTTATACCTGCGTTTTCATCTTATTCCTCTGTCATGTCAATCAGAGCTTAATAAATACACTGACAAGCTGCATCATTTCAGGGTCACTACTGTCCCCTGGGCTCTCCTGTGGCCTTGCCATGTCCCACAGGACAATATCAGCCCAACCCAGGCTCAGAGATCTGCATCCCGTGCCGCCCAGGCTTCTACTGTGAGGAGTCCATTGCAGGAGACCCCGCACCATGTCCCTCTCACTCTTATTGCCCAGCAGGTATTCAGTAGAGACACAGACAATATGAGTGATTCTAATACCTTCCATACATGGTGTTCAGCTCAATTTGATTTACACATAGCATAACTGTATGTAATATAAACAGCATAGTAAAACAGAACAATGCCGGTAACATGCGGGTCCAGGCAGCGACATGACCAAAAATATAAAAACAAAAAGAAAATACAGAGTGAAAATGAACAAAACTAGTTAATGGACACCAGAGACTAGTAAGAACAATGAAGAAAGAAACAAATAATGAAATGAACAGAAACCAAAATAAAAAGATTGTGAAATCTGGTCATAAAAAAAAATAAAAAAAAGTTGCTGAAAGTTGTTTGTAATAGTAGTCAATCAAGGCAGTTGTCCATGTATTACCACTCATCCACCACAAATACCAGATAATAATAAATAAATAAATAAAACAACTGACCTAAAATGTAGTGACAATTCTAAAAGTGTATGTTTTAAGTAAGTCAAAAAATGAGTTAAACCTGCTGATACAGTTGTGTGCAACTGTAGCAAAGTTAATTCTTTTATGGCAGCAACAAAAAAATATTTAGAGTATTACGTTTCACTGACATTCTTTCATTATTGAAAGTAACAAAAATAGTCAAATAGGGAAAATCTTATATACTGTATCAGTTCAAATGTTAGCATTTAGCTTTCTGAATGCGATTTAAGTATATTTTTTTAATAACTTGTTTACTCACACATTAATACTACTTCCAACTTTATAGCATATCCACTGAACAGCTTTTGGTTCCATTAGGCTGTTTGAACTCTGCTACTTTGCATTGCCAGCCTTTATTTATTCTTATTGACATCTGTTATAATGCAATAAATGTTGTGCATTGCTTTCTTTAATTCAGATCTGGAGACTGAGAGGGTCATTGCAGGATTTATTTATTTTTTTTTTTTTTAGATAAATAAAAAAATAGAAGTATTTTTACTTTTTCAGCCAGACTCTATTTTGAATACAAACTTTAGCAATTTAGTAGAGATTACCTGATGAATGTCCAGTGCCACAGACTTTCATCACTTTGGAGAGTAAACACAGAAAGTAGCCTTACTTTTATACTGCCTTTATTGGACATTGGACAAGTCTTATACCAGATTATCTTTAAAAATTATTTGGCACATATCCGTTAAAAGACTCTCAAATGTATAGTTACCGGATCAGATTACATAATCAGATATATGAAGTGATATAGTAATGGTTACATTTTTGGTTTAATGTTATGTATATATGCAGGCACCATGGTTCCTCAGCCATGCCCCAATGGCACCTACACTCTTAATGGTGTTGAAGGTCTACAGAATGAGAGAGAGTGCTTGGCCTGCCCATCAGGAAAATTTTGCAGGTTATCTAATCCACCTAACAGCAGTCTATGTTCAGAGATTAAAATGTGTTTTTTCATTCAGCGTTTTTTATGAATGTAATGTTAAAGCCTTTTGTTTTTAGGAGTGGTCAGATAAGAGGCCTGTGTGCAGCCGGGTATGTGTGTATCTCAGGCAGCTCAGATTTCACCCCACGTGGCCCAGTTATGACTAACACAAGTCACTGTGAATGGGGAGTGCAGTGTGCCGGACCCTGTCCTGCTGGTAGGTCATTCAGGACACAGTGCAAATTAAACTAAGAGCACTCAGTATGCGTCACCATGTAACCATATTTGTATTGTCAGGTTTCTACTGTCCAAAGGGCACAGAGAAACCTCAAGCCTGCCCAGTTAATACCATAAAGGAAACCCCTGGAGGAAGCAGCATACATGACTGTCTCCCCTGCCCACCCAGACACTGGTGCAAAGAGGGTAAAAAGAACACCTCAAAATGTTTAACATTCTCTAGTTAGTTAAACATGAGTAATATATATTTTGTATATGAATAAATCCTCAATCACTTTACCTCAACCCAACATGCAGGTGATCCTGAGCTCTACATGTGTCCTGAGGGTCATTACTGTGATGGTATAATTGATTATGCATCTGAGGGTAGACCTGGACCAAGAAAGTGTCCTCAGTTTACTTTTAGACCTACTTCTGGTGCAGGAAGCAAAGGAGACTGTCATCAGTGTCCGGCCGGAACTTTCTGCAATGCTATAGGTCAGATATACAGTGGATATAAAAAGTCTACACACCCCTGTTAAAATGGCAAGTTTTTGTGAAGTAAAAATAATGAACCTAAGATAAATCATCAGAACCTTTTCCACCCTCAATATGAAATGACAACTTATACGAAATAAGTGAAAAACAATCATTTATACATTTATAGAGGGACAAAAGCTATTAAAAACTAACAATAACCTGGTTGCATAAATGTTCACACCTTTTTAAAACTTGCCAGTTAAAAAGGGGTGTGTAGATTTTTATATCCACTATACAATTAGTTCTGTATAACTCTTTCCGTAAACTTTTTAAAATTTATGCACAATTGAAATACAATTAGAAGTTTCACTTTCCACTATATTTCCGTATCTTAAATTCACACTATAATCACTTTAATTACTGCAAATGTGTCAAATTTAATTTAATAATATGGCTTCCATTCATAGTTTTCAGCAGCTCATAAAATAGCACTTGATCCAGCACATCCTATTTTGCAATATATATTTTTATACTGTGCTCTGATAGTTAGTTGTGCAAAAAAACCCTTGAAATTAAGGTCATGAAATCATAATGTCTGCATGGGGTGTGGGCTATTTTATTATGCATTACATTGGCTATTTTGAATTAATAAAAAACACAAATGTTAAGATTGGTTAAGTCCGAGACTTGAGTAACAGTTTGCTCAATTTTGGAATGAAATCCTAATTTCTTGCTCAGAACTCAATGGCCCATTGTTTTTCAGGTCTGACTGATTTCTCCAGTTTCCCCTGCCCCCCTGGGTATTGGTGCAGTGGTACAAGTTTGCCAGTTCTTTGCCCTGCAGGCACCTTCAGAAGTCAACCGGGGGCAAATGCTTCTAGCCAGTGCCAACTCTGTGGTGCTGGAACCTATTGCCCTGACCCTCGTCTCACAGGTCAGCCTAACACTGTGGGAATTCCTTGCAGAGCCACTTACCAGTGCCCTATAGGTGGGTACAGACAAGCTTTGTTTTATATTTATGTATAAGATCTTTATATACAATTTATATATAGTAATGGTTTACACTAATCTTCTAACAGGATCAGTTGTGGAGGTCTTGTGTAGAGCAGGCTCATATTGTAGGCCACAGACTGGAGAACCCACTCCATGTCCTGCAGGATATCACTGCCCTGAAGGCTCACACACCTACAACACACCAAAGCAAATGTATGTAAACTTAATATGCTTTAAGAAAAATAAAAATTAAGTTCACATTTTGTATTCATTTCCTTTGACAGGTGTACATACCCATATTACTGCCCAGCTAACACTTCAACCATGCTGTCATGTGGTGGTGGCTTTATGCCCCGTAATGCCAGTGGCCTAAGAGTGTCACAGGAGAGCAGCTGCTTAAGGTGTGAGGCAGGGACTTACCGACCCAGTGGCTCTCCTCACCTCCGCTGCCTTGCATGCCCCCCAGGCTACCACTGCCCTCCAGGTAAATCTTCTAATTGGGAAACCAGTAGTCTACAGGTGTGAATCGCATTTTTTGACAATTCTATTAGTTTTTATTGATAAAGTATGATGAAACCAAAAAGACAGCAAGCATCATAAATAAAAATGATCTGCTCATCAGGCACTGATGACCACAGTAGTCAGCCATGTCCAGTTGGATATTTTTGTCCACGGGGCTCAGCCAATCTAGTTGCATGCCCACCAGGCAGCTATGGCAACAGCACCAAGGCTGAGATACTTGAGGAATGCCACCCTTGCCCTCCAGGCACATTCAACCACCTGTACGCCCAGAGAGCCTGTTTCCCCTGTGGCAGCTCTTCCATTTCATCACAAGGTCCCCTCATTAACATTAACATATTAGAACAGTGTCATCAACACAGACTCTACTGCATAAAGTGAGTCCTGTTAAGTGAAATCCACAAAATTATATGGTGACTTTCTCTGGTGTTTCTGTCTAGGGGCATCCTCATGCATGTGCATAGGCAAAAACCGGGCTTTCCAGCACTCTGATGGCTCCTGCGTGTGTAAAGCTGGTTATGTGTTCTACAATGAACTGGACTTCAAAAGTTCCAGTGGTGATAGTGATCTAGACTGTCAACCTGAGGTAGGAGAACTCACTCATTTACCTAGAATTCAGACTGGATGTGTTCAGTAAGCATTGCTTAGCCATTTTCCTTCTAATAGACACAGGATGCCTTGTGTGTGTACTACAGAAACAGTTCAATTTTAACAAGATAACAAATGCCCATAAGAACAACAGTGTCAATAAAAACATGAAGTGGTTGAAATTCGCCCAAAAGAATGGGACATGGCACAGAAGGACAGCAAATAAACTGATGTTTACGGTTACACGATCAAGACTCTGTTGTAGATTATGATTTAAATTGTATAGATTTTGTATTTAGTCTAATCTCCATTGAGTTGATGGTTCACTTATGTGAGCAGGAAATAATATTATCTCACATTTATACACTGTACATAAATTGCATCTCTGTGGTGTGGTTGGTGTGGATTGTCTTGTCTACAGAACAGAGCTAGAGAAATGCATTCTGTGTAGATTGGCGTGGAGCTATAAAATATTCCTCTGAATGTCTGCGTTATCTTATAAATCAATAATAAAAGGTATGACAAACCTTTGTGGTCCTTTAAGGTGAGCAAACGTTGTGGAACTGGACAAGTGAGACTGGCTTCATCACAAGACTGTGTCAGTCCCTCTAAACACTCATGCAACATTACTTGTGGACCTCATGGTGGAAGTCTGGATGTAAGCTTGGGCATGTGAGTTCATTCAAGAGGATCTAGATGAATGTTAGATTAAATTCAGCCCAATACAATACAGCAAACAGACCTTACATGATCATCTTTATAGAACAAATGAATCAGCTTGCAGGATTGCAAGAGCTGTAGGGTTTATGATTTTATAATATTTGATAATTAGCTCTAGTGCATGTGGAGGATTAAAGAGAGACAGTTGTCTGTTTCCTTGCAGTTGTCACTGTGAGATGTATGTCTCTGTAGAGGAGTTGTGTAACTCCTCATGCTTGTCTGCACTGCCTGTGCTATCTGCCAGATTGGCTCTAAATGGACAGCTGGTGCTCAGGATCAAAGCGATGGATGAAAGCAGGATCTGGAACAGGGTGAGTACTGTGTGTATGTGTGTATATTTGTGTATGGTCTTTTTTTAAAATTACTAATAGATATTGATAGGCAAAATTGTTTCTGTCCACTTTGTGAGATGTACTGAGCAACTCTTTTCTTTTTTTTAGAATATCATGAATGTCCTGGGGCCTGACAGTCATATCAGCAGCTTCGGAAAGATCCACTTTGTCCAGTTTTCTCCAGATGGAGTGTTTGGTTGGATTTTAAAGGACCCTGTACTCATTGACATATTTTTGTCTGGTACCTCAAATAGACATTTCATGGCCCAGTTTATTATTTTCTAGTAACATATTTGGATCTTAAACATTTATTCTTTGTTTTCTTTAATGTATAAGAGGGAAATATAGTACTGTGGACTAGTAAAAATGCATTCATCTGTTTGGAGGCTTAAGTGATATCCATAGTCTGATATTGAATCACATCTCTTAACAGAGCCATTTGAAATTCTGGATGGACATCCAAGGAAGCGAAGACACACCCATGAGCTAGGATTACTGATTTCAGGGCCTCTCCCTCGCATTCCCAACCCCATAGCCTGCCTTTCCACCAATGACATGCTCATCTTTCAGCTCACCATCAATTACACAGGTAAAGTATTTTTTGCAAACAATTTCTTCTTATGTATTTATGAAGGTCTATTTATAGTACAGTATGTAAAATCACTCTATTGATTGTGAATCCAGACCGTCTCCTCAGCCACTTTCCAGTCTATCAAAAGAACCATTTATTCAGCAGTAACCCCACCTGGGACTTTGGTGCATTCAGACAACTGGAAAGCCTTGTCAAACATTCCCGATTTAATTCCACCAGGTATGATCACTAATTTATATGCAAACATTTAACTGTCTTGTTTTATACATGGCTTAGTTGTTGTCCCAACGATCAAGGGCACCTCTTCTGATTTTATAACACCTTCATGTCAATTGTTAACAAGATAAACAATATTTATTGAAATACATATACGAATACAGAATTGTTTCACATGCTTATGGATCCTGGTCTATGTCTAATGGATATTTCTGCATTTAAACCTTCTTATGTTGTAGATGGTCCCACATGGATACCCTAAAAATGTGCACTTCCACAAACTACCAAATCTCACTCTATGATTTAGTGGATAATCTCACCTGGATATTGTAGATTTGTAGAAAGTCAAATTTCCTTCCAAGTTTAAAACAGGTAATCTAGACCTAAACAGTTTTAAATAACACACAATCTTTTTTTTTTCCTTTTCAGATTTGCACATGTATTCATGGAGCCAGGGAAGTATGTGTTCCTGGACAATGCAGTGCCAGATAGGAGCCTGATAGTTGTGGTGAAAGAGGAAGGCACGGAGTGTGATCCTACTGCAGCTGCCTTCCAGCCCACCTCTCCAGCACAGCTGGTGCGACACGGGATTGTCAAACAACAGCGACTCAACCTGTTGCCTGACTGGGGAATCATTGGTGGTGTGTGGATAGTTCATTACAATTACATTTAGAGTCATAGCCATGGTACACAAAGACTCAAATTTAGCTTGCTATATGGACAGTAATGGCTTCGACTTTGCAGTCCTGCTTCATATGTTCCTTCATGAGTGCTTCTTAAGGC
Organism: Ameiurus melas; assembly: GCA_012411365.1. Taxonomy (NCBI): domain Eukaryota; kingdom Metazoa; phylum Chordata; class Actinopteri; order Siluriformes; family Ictaluridae; genus Ameiurus; species Ameiurus melas. Next base: position 16,028,935 of record CM022759.1, on the reverse strand, counting down.
CAGTTGATTTTGAGGTTTTTTATGGGCAAGAACAAACTTCTCCACTTGTACACTATATGGCCAAAAGTATGTGTATACCTGACCATCACAACCATATGTGGGCCTTCCACAAACTGTTGCCACAAAGATGGAAGCACACAATTGTCTAGAACAGGGGTGTCCAATCTTATCAAAAGAGTGGAGGCTGTTACAACAGCAAAAGTGGGACCAACTGTGTTAATATCCATGGTTTTGAAATGGGCACATATAATGTAGGTGTGATGGTGTCCACATACTTTATTTTTATTGCATAAATAAAGGCAGGCACCCTAATCCAGCGTGACTTACATTTATCTAATTCATACAACTGATCAGTCGAGAGTTAAGGGCCTTGCTCAAGGGCCCAGCAGTGGCAGCTTGACATTGCAGGGGTTTGAACTCATGACAGCTGTGGCTCAGTTGGTAGAGCGGGTTGTCCACTAATCGTAGGTTTGGCGGTTTCAATTCCTGGTCAAAATGACTCCATTTGCCGAAGTGTCCTTGGGAAAGACACTTAACCCCAAGTTGCTCCTGATGGCAAGTTCGCACCTTGCATGGCAGCTCTGCTACCATTGGTGTGTGAGTGTGTGATTGAATGGGTGAATGAGACACAGTGTAAAGTGCTTTGGATAAAAGTGCTATATAAGTGTGCCATTTACCATTTACCATGACATTTCAAGCAGCCCAACATCTTATCCACTGACCTACCACTGCCACATTTTGGGCTACGTGGTGTATTTTGCCCCAACCCAAAATATTTTCCCAGACATTGGCTTCACCATCAATATGAAAAATTGATCAAGGGTGGATCAAAACATCCTAATGATTGTATTATCAACAAAGTGACAAAATCTGAATGGACTTTGTTGGGTATTTTTATATACAGGGGTCTTGGCACTGATGGTGTTGCTAATAGTTGTGTTGACTCTGACTGCCCTGCTTCTGAGACCAAATCATGCCAACCTCATTGCTAAAGGCAGACCAAAGCCTAAATGGCGCAGCTTGGGAGAACCTACTGTTCCTGTAGCGTATGTTTACAATGAAGAGTGGTGAGTCAGCAGTTAAGGTAACTGTATGGCCCTGACTGATTTGTGAACATTAGATGATGCATTTTTTTGTTGTTGTTCTTGTCCAACAGTATGGATAGCACTCTACTGGGACTCAGGGGAGTGGGTGAGGGTGCGGAAGAAGAAGAACCTGCTGTGTGCAAAGGTGACATACTTACACCACTCAATTAATTAACCACAATCCATTATCCAAATAAGATATAAATCTTATGACTTTTTAAAATGTTATTCAAAACCTGTATTTAAACAACACCTCAAGGATTCAAGAATATATTCATGGAGCTGGAAGGATTCAATGTGAAAACACTGTATGACAAATTAGAGGATCAGAATTTGCATCTGGCATCACAGCTGGCCAAGCACCGCAAAGATACACAGGGGTTCTACAGGAATATATTTCAGCAGACTGACATGCTGCGGGTGAGAGACATGGGTTCATTCTGTTAAACCACATGAAAGTATTTTCAACATTCTCTTTCTCAGTGCAATATCTTTTTAATGGCATTGTGCATTTTTTTAGGATGTTTTGGAGAACATGGAGCCCTCAAAACTGATCCAGTGGAAGAAGATGATAGATAGTAAGGCACAAGCCAAGAAGGAATCAATTTATGGTATGTCTTTGAAGATTAATGTCTGACATGTGTGAGCTGGTAAGAGGTCAGTAGTCAGTATATGTGCTCATGTGCATGTCACAGTGGAGTCATCGATGGAATTGATGAAGGCTGTGCTGAAGTCTTTAGAGGCTGTGTTGTTTAGATTGAATGGAGAGGCCTGGCAGCAACAGCAGCAGCCGCACAGAGACAACAGAGACAGTGAAATCCACATCAGACACACCCAGGTCAGTCACAGTGAAACATGGACCGTAGCATATTTTCCATTCAATATGATTTGCTTTATGCTTCAAATTCTGACCAGGCTGTCTGTGACACATTGCAGATTTCTTCAACTGACATGAGTGAACTGAAAGCACGGCTGGATACAGAAGCAGCTTCTTCTGGCCAAGGTGGGAGGAAATATCTCTCAGTGCCCACTTTGAGCACAGCACCCTGTGTGAGTGAAGAGGATCTGGCCAAGTTGGTGGCGCTCACACCACTCACCAGAACTCTGCAGGACATACAGCAGTCTCTGCAGGAACTCAGCCACAGGCCCAGAGCACAGGAAGATATGAGTAAGACTTTTTAGTTTTTCTTCAAACTCATCACTTAATTACATATTAGATTGTTAATCTCTTAAAGAGATCATATATTCTAATTAATTAGTTAAATATTGATTCATAGGTGAAAAAAAAATGTTTGGCCACATCTGCTTGGAGAATATATATAGATTTTTTATCCTTACAGTTTTCTGCTATTTTAGAATATCACATATGGACCAGGATAAGTGGGTAACAGTTTATTAAGACACTTATTTAACAGCAAAACTGGAACTAAAACAAACAAAATATTATTGCACTGTTGCCATGTTCTGGAGAATGTAATACTTGCCATTAATCCATGTCTTCAGGTACTCCTTCGGCAATTCCCGACGACCCAGCAGAATGGACATCATCAAAGTTGATCCCTGT